>JAWPHD010020954.1:0-29828 GCA_037043455.1 Cyrtodaria siliqua | reverse complement strand
ACGCAAAGCTTGTTATAGCCGTGCTTAGCGGGTTTAAGTGTTAAAGGGACACCGGCAAATCTTGATCCCATTAGTTTTTCTACAAACCTTTTCTTTCAATCATTATTAATAATTCTAACATAGTTAAAAGCAAATTATTTTTGCATCTAACTAAATGTTGATTATGTTTTACCAAGAATATATTAAAACCTATTTTAAGATAAAGAAAAGATGAAAATTCCAAATTTTAATTGATTACATGCAAGCAGGTTTAAAAGTCAAACTGATACCATATTGGCTTAATAAATTGAGATGCTAATTTTGATTCTTGATACAATCTTCAAGCTTTTAAATATTTCAAGTAAAATTGTAGCATATAATTTGAGTTGAATACTTAAAAATGGACCGCATTGTTGTATGCTACTCTTTCACCAAGAAAGTAGAAGCTTGCCCTTCTTTTTTCTGTATCTCTGCGGTTGCCCACTAGATAGCAACATCCTTGATTGCCCACTAGATAGCACATCCACGGTTGCCCGCTAGATAGCACATAGACGTTTGCCCTCTAGATAGCACATCCGCGGTTGCCCACTAGGTATCACATCTGCAGTTGCCCACTAGATAGCACATTTGACTCTGTAACCAGAGGTCAAACGTTCAACCCTCACTATCATTAGGCAGGAACATTTTCTTAACCTTGCCGATCAGATGGGAATGTAAACCGGGCAGTCCCGTGTGTCGAAGTCTATCCTACGAGGATGTTGAAGAAGGAATGCATGGTTCCCTAATTCCTGTGTATCATTACCCTCCCTCTGGGGCGGTTTGAAATAACCTAATATAATATGTTGATTTTGTCAGTAAACTACAATTCATCCCAGTACCATGGCAAGAATGCAGCCAAATCCCCACCAAATCATTGCATGTTCCTAAGGTTTTACAGGCTCTTGTTTTGGTTCATTTCAGATTGGACGACAGTGTTTGTACAGAAGATGTTGTTAGTCGTACCACCAAACCGACCTGAAGATCTTCAATTTGAATAGGAGTCACCATCTGCCTACTGCCATTAACATTATCTATAGAGATCGTACAGACTAAAGAGGAATAAGACCGACCTGCGATGTCTACAAAGCTTGTGTAAACGTTATGAATGAAACCAGACCAACCTAGTCTTGTGTTTTTTAGATCAACAGGCTTGTCTGTATATTGTTATTTCAAGTTATTTACACCTAGTGTATCAAATTACAAAAATAATTCTTCCCGACAGTGACATCATGTTTACAAGCTTACATGCTTGCTTCTACTGAATTACTGTGGCATGATACTTTATTTATACTTTATATTATTTTAGATACAACCTCCTTCATAATTGCGATTGAATACTGCATTAACATACAATCTCTGTGGTAATTGAGGTTTAATACTTTATATTAACATACGATCTCCTAGGTAATTGAGGTTGAATACTGCATTAACATACAATCTCTGTGGTAATTGAGGTTTAATACTTTATATTAACATACGATCTCCTAGGTAATTTAGGTTGAATACTGCATTAAGATACAATCTCTGTGGTAATTGAGGTTTAATACTTTATATTAACATACGATCTCCTAGGTAATTTAGGTTGAATACTGCATTAAGATACAATCTCTGTGGTAATTGAGGTTTAATACTTTATATTAACATACGATCTCCTTGGTAATTGCGATTGAATACTGCATTAAGATACAATCTCTGTGGTAATTGAGGTTTAATACTTTATATTAACATACGATCTCCAAGGTAATTGAGGTTGAATACTCCATTAAGATACAATCTCTGTGGTAATTGAGGTTTAATACTTTATATTAACATACGATCTCCTAGGTTATTTAGGTTGAATACTGCATTAAGATACAATCTCTGTGGTAATTGAGGTTTAATACTTTATATTAACATACGATCTCCTAGGTAATTGAGGTTGAATACTGCATTAAGATACAATCTCTGTGGTAATTGAGGTTTAATACTTTATATTAACATACGATCTCCTAGGTAATTTAGGTTGAATACTGCATTAAGATACAATCTCTGTGGTAATTGAGGTTTAATGCTTCATATTAACATACGATCTCCTAGGTAAAGATTCTGTCTCTATTGTAATTGATATTTACTACTTGATCAAGATACTTTATTAAGGTGCAATGGTAATTTATAAATTGAAGGGATTAGCTTTAAGTAAAACGTGTATTGATCATAAACAAATAACTGTCTGTCAGATATTTTTTCGGTGAAATATAAACATAACAATTTGAGAATAGTTCTAAGCAGTCTGCTATTAATGAAATCCTAAATTTGGAAAAAAAATAATACAAATTTATATTTTGTTTTCAGTACATGTTTAAAGTACATATACTTCTGCATTTCACCAACTACAGAAAAATGTGTTTATACCTTAAAATGTGCATGCTATACAGAATATGTCGCATGAAAAAAGCATTTTTTGGGGTTTTCAAATTGTTCAAAGGGATTGATGCACTATTTTCAAACAAGGTTTATTTTAAAAGACTCTGAAAAACTTGAAAAAAGCTGATAGAATTATCAAAATTGCCATGAAAAATAAAGGAGTTTTTTCAAGTTTTTCAGAGCCAGTTTAAATAAATAGTGTTTAAAAATAGTGCATCAATCAACCCCTTTAAAATGAGGTCAAAATACAAGTTTCTTAAACCAAATTACTACCATTTATTTCTACGAATGGCATATTTTCCATATCAAACAAATGCCGTTGATTATTAAAAGGACACATGGCAATCTTGATTTTTTAAAAACTAGCGGCGTCCTGTTAGTTTTTCTACATAAATTGCATTTGTTCAATCATTAATGTTAAGAATTGTATTAAGGTATTTGTGTTTGCATATTATTAATTTTTGATATTATTGCACCAGTAATGTATTAAAACTTATAGTGTAATAAGACAAAATATTGAATACTTTAAATTTGATTTATTTAAATGTAACCAGGGTATGAGTAAAAATGAGACTGGATATATAAATCGAGACACCCATTTTAAATACTTCAGGATTGCCGTGTGTCCCTTTAAGTGTGATACACTAGTTATGGGGACCACAGTGACAATATTAGCATGACAGACTCCGAACCATAGTTAAGGGTTTGTAATAGGCAGGGGTATATAATAAACATTGTCATACTGCAAAGAAAATTCTCAGGATTTCATTGGTCAATGCGCCGTAGACATGAGCCCATGTATACGTCTCGAGACGTGAACATAGGACGAATTCCCCGAAGGTACCCCATTACTCAAATACACAAAAACAAAATGGCGACGATATGGTTGCTGATTCGTTTTGGGAACTGCCGATTGTTTCCTACCTATCGCTTTTCTGCGCTTTCCACTGTGTGTAAAAGTCTGAAATAATCGTAAGTGTATTTTTTTGGCAATTTTACAGATAATAAAACATAGTGACAAAATACGTTTATTTTATTAAAAAATCCGCAAAATTTAACGACGGTAGAGCGATGACGTCACGAAAGTAAACAAAGTCTAGTTAGAGGCACGTCACGGGGAAATTGGCGCAATGAAAATGAAATCGTGTTTTAGGCTGTTTTTTTTCACAAATAAATGGTTACAACTTTGAAGTATGACAAATTCGTTATTAAATTCTTGATAGGGAACATGGGCTCACATTCCCTGCCTGGAAATATATATTCCCCCGAGCCGTTATAATTTCCAGGCAGGGAATGTGAGCCCATGTCCCCTGTCAAGAATCCTAATAACTAATATTATAAGGGGTATATAATAAATAGAGACACAATGTCAGAGTTAGTTATTTTTATGTTCGGAGTTTGTTATTAATATTTTCTGTGTGGTTGCCGGTCACATGCAGAGTGGTAGGACCCCCACCCACCAATTCGTATTCATTTTGTCATTTTTAGCTCTACTGGCCAACGGCCAGAAGAGCTTATGGGATGGTGTGTTGTCCGTCGTCCGTCGTCCGTCGTCCGTCGTCCGTTAACTTTTCTTCAAACGACTTCTCCTCAGAAACCGCTTGGCTAATTTTGACAAAACTTCACATGGATGATCCCTAGATGAATGCTTTTAAGATTTGTTAAAATTAGATCAGCGCTACATCCAAGATGGCTGCCATTACCATATATGGTCGAAACCTTAAAAAATCTTCTTCTCCAGAACCGCTGGACAGATTTCAACAGTTTTTCTTTTAAAATGATCGCCAACGCCTACACTATCAAGTTTGTTCAAATAAAGTCCCCGGGGTCAAAAATTGCCGTGCCCCGGGGGTCCAAAGTTTGTATATTGAGGTTTTGCATGTTTTTCATATAGACATATAGGAAAAAACTTTAAAAAATCTTCTTCTCGGAACCTACAACAGCCAGAGGTTTGATATTTTGCATTTACTATAAGCTTATGGTCCTTTACCAAGTTTGTTCAAATGGTGACCCTCGGGTCACATTTGGCCCCGCCCCAAGGGTCACATGTTTTACATAAACATGTATAGGGAAAAACTTAAAAAATCTTCTTCTCTGAAACTGCAAGAGCCAGAGGTTTAATATTTTTGCATTTGCTATAAGCTTGTGGTCCTCTACCAAGTTTGTTCAAATGGTGACCCAGGGGTCACATTTGGCCCCACCCCGGGGGTCACAGTTTTACATAGGCTTGTATAGGAAAAAACTGAAAAAAATCTTCTTCTTTGGAACCACATGGCACAGAGCTCTCATGTATTACATGTAGCATCTGCTTATGGTCCTCTACTAAGTTTGTTCAAATGGTGACCCTGGGGTCAAATTTGTCCCCGCCCCGAGGGTCACAGTTTTACATAGACTTATATAGGATTTTTTTTTAAAAAATCTTCTTCTTGGAAACTACAAGAGCCAGATGTTTGATATTTTACATTTATTATAAGCTTATGGTCCTTTACCAACTTTGTTTAAATGGTGACCCTGGGGTTACATTTGGCCCCGCCCCAAGGGTCACATGTTTTACATAGACATGTATAGGAAAACAACTTAAAAAATCTTCTTCTCTGAAACTGCAAGAGCCAGAGGTTTAATATTTTGCTGTTGCTATAAGCTTATGGTCCTTTACCAATTTTGTTCATTTTTTATTATTTTTTTTTGTTGTTTTTTTATATATATATTTTTTTTAAATTTTTTTTTTTCATTTTCATTTACTTGGAAAACTAGCCAGATCGGACCAGTAATGGCGGAGTTATGGCTATATTTTGCCTCTTTAAGACGATAGTCACCTGCTTCATTGATGTCATAAGAGCCATATTAGCAAGTAGAGCGTCCACAGGCCCTCTTGGGCCTCTTGTTTTATTATGCTCATTCGAGGTTTTTATCGTCTCACCGCGTATGAAAATGTGGGTCCATCCTAAATGAAGTATTTATCGACTATAAACTTTGCAGCAATTCTACTATAGAATTTGCAGGTAAGAAGGTTCTAGGTCCATTCTCCATATTTTATCTTGATGTAAATGGGAGGATGGGACTGGCATGTTCATAGAACATTCCATGTGTCGGTGCACCATAAAAGCCAATTAAATTTGTTATTGATAGTTAGCGAATATGAATTTTCTTTCACTGAGAAATCCTGATCTTTTATCCATAGAAAACAGGCTATTAAATCATTTTAGAATTATTTTATTATTATAATTTTTTGTTTCTCGGTTTCAAGAACCTCATTACTCAGTGTCCAGTAAAACCTCAGTGTGTTCTGAGAATGTAATGTGCTTTAAATTAACTGTTTTCATTGGTCCAATTTTTATCACTGAATCAATCAGAATGCTTCATTCATATTTTCATTTGGTTGCTTCTATCATGACATCACTTTCTGGTATTATGACATCACACCCTGGTTTTATGACATCACACCCTGGTTTTATGACATCACACCCTGGTTTTATGACATCACTTTATGCTATTATGACATCACTTCATGCTATTATGATGGACCTCCATGTGTTCCCAGAACTAAATGAGCCTTTAAATTGCTGTGAGAAGCAGATTAAGACTCTATCACTCACTGAGTAATGAGTTTCTTGAAACCAAGCATCACAAAATTCTAAAATGAAATAATTCTAAAATGATTTAATAGACTGTTAGAAATGCACTGCAGATCCCTTTGGAGGGGTAGGCAGTGGGCTAGAATCCCCCCAAATTCATGTTCATTTTATCATTTTTTGTTCATGGTCATTAAGGGTCTTCATCATGATCCCTGCAGAAAAACAATAACGTGGCTCCAGCGTAGATGGAGTTTCTACGATAGAATTTGCAGCAACTCTGCAGTTCAGGGTGAGAAGGTTCTAGGCCCACTTTCCATATTTTATCTCGATGTACATGGAGGATGAGCCTGGCATGTTCATGCCTGTTAGGCGCCATATAACCTTTTCATGTGTTGGTGCGCCTTAAAACCCCAATTCAATTCAATTCGTCAGATCAATGCATTTTTGAGTGAGGAGTTAAAAGGTAAAAATTAAGGTGCCACATGATTTTGGCTTCTTCTTCGATAGATCAGATAGGAAGTTTCCAATCTGTTTGTTATTAGGTCTGTGCTGAATGAAGCATATGCACATTGGTGTGCAACAGTGATAGGTACTTTCGTCTGAAAGTTATTTCCTCCCTGGTTGTCCCCGTGTGGTTGCCGGGGTAGAATGCAACCACTGCAAATCCTGCAAGAGGCAGAGGGGAAGGACCCCGCACCCCCCATGTTCATTTTATCATTTTTTATCATGCTCATTCAAGGTCTTATCATGACACCGCGTGTGGAAACGTAGCTCCATCGTAAATGGAGTGTCTTCTATAGAGCCCCGTGTGGTTCCTGAGTGCCCCCGTTTGGTCACGGGGCAAAGAATAGGACCACTGCAGATCCCTTTGGAGCGGTAGGCAGAGGGGTAGAATCCCCCCAAATTCATGTTCATTTTATCATTTTTTGTTCATGTTCATTAAAGGTCTTCATCATGATCCCTGCATTGTTTCAGGTGCTATCTCGCTCGCACCAAAAGAGCAGTGGCAGAAAAACAATAACGTGGCTCCAGCGAAAATGGAGTTCCTACGATAGAATTTGCAGCAACTCTGCTGTTCAGGGTGAGACGGTTCTAGGCCCATTTTCCATATTTTATCTCGATGTAGATAGAAGATGAGCCTGGCATGTTTTATGCCTTTTAGGTGCCATATAACCTTTTCATGTGTTGGTGCGCCTTAAAACCCCAATTCAATTCAATTCAAGTCTTCTATAGAATTTGCAGCAACTCTGCAGTCATGTAGGTTAGAAGGTTCTAGGCCCATTTTCCATATTTTTTATCTAGATGTAAATGGAGGATGAGCCTGGCATGTTCATCCCTGTTTTGCACCATATAACCTTTCTTGAGTTGGTGCGCATTAAAACCCCAATTCAGAACCTTGGGGGAATTAACTTGAGGTGTCAAGTGACCAGTATGATTTTAGCTGTTGTTTGAGCGGGATTCCTACTGGTGTAGTATTGTGTCCATTTTATAGAGTGTTTCCCATATGCTGATATGACCTTGTAAAGAAGTTGGTACTTATTATAACGGTGCTTAATGAATGGTTATGGTTTAATAGTATATGTTAAGTTGATATATATGTATTTTATGAAATCATCATAAAGTTGTTAATTTACATTTATATCTTTATTACTGTACTATTGACATGTTTCTTTTATTCTTGACTTTTAAATTATTTTAGCATTTCTTGTTTGGTTTACATGTGTTGACATTTAATAGGTTGAAATACATTGTTAAATTATATGAATTAATCAGGTTTGTTAAAAAGTTGTTTCTGTTTGAATTCATCTTTACAATGAGTTGCATATATATTCGTTGTATGTGTATATACATGTAGTAGGACCTTTTTATTGTCTGCCATTCTTGCACATTATTCTGATACTATAATTATTGTATCATTGAGTCTGGGAACTACAAATGTATGATTTCGACATAAGACCGAGGTGGTATTGGCTATTGAACTAGTAGTTAATCTCTGTATATATTCGTGCTGTCTGGATTAATACCAATACACAGTCAAACATGACCACGGACGCTAAGAAGTTCACCATTTCTGGTGTTGATTCTTGCAGATGGTGGGAGGTATACAGTTCTGGTTCTACTCAGGAATAATTGGGTGGTCTGCCTCCACCACTAAAAATTGACCATCATAGTAGCCTAAAATGTGCTAAAAAATGATGTTAAACATCAAACAAACTGGTCTACTGTTTAAATCAAAATAAGTAAGGCCATCAATTTGGAGTATTTGTTCTAAAGATTGTAGATACGATCATGGTGTACACAGTTACTTACAAACTTCTTGCTGAAGTATGTGCTTTTAATTTATGTTACTGCTCGTCAGTTGTTTATGTTAAAGGGACTGGAGGCGATCTTAGTAAGTGATTGGCGTTAATCCAAATACAAATGAAAACCTTCATGATATGCTTCAGTTCGTGCGAAATGTCCATATTCATTAACCCTTAGCCTGCTAAGGGAAACTATTATAGCCTTTGCATCCATTTTAAAACCAGATCAGCCTGCGAATAACTCGCAGGCTGATCAGGGTTTACAATGTCTGGCTGCTCAGCAGTAATTTCTCCAAAACACTCCTTTGTAACATAAAGGGAATGTTCTAAATTTAAAAAATGGAAAGTCCATTTTACATTCATAGCGGGCTAAGGGTTAAATTAAGCTTCATGTTACCTTACGGTTAATGAATATGTTCTGTCTGGAATGCTCCATGACTCCAGTGCGTTTTATTCCTAAATGATAAATAATTTAAATTGAGTTTACATGGCCTACATTTGTACATATAATTCAAATAAAATGTACTTCTATCACAAGACACACATGAATATGAGCCTTAAAGTAACAATCCCGCCAACTACAGCCACATTTTACAACATATGTAACCGTTTCTAAACCTAGGAACGACGAGGCATATATATAACTTACTTATTTTGAGAATATATACACAAACCCCAAAACTGAAGCGCTGAATTAAAAAGTTACCTCATAATTCATTTTACGCATATTCAATCACGGGTATTTTAAGAACCCATGAAAAAATCCTCTACTGTTAATCGGCACATACACATTATTATATGACCTAAACACCTGGATAGAGTTTTGATAAACGTTTTTTTAGTGTTTGCTGTTATTTGGCGGGTTAGTTTCTTTAAAGCATCATTAATTATTGTTAATGATTTATACAATAAAACCAGCGAGTCGTCTAGTTTTCAAGAACTATTTTATTAATAATACAGATAAGGGATCCTAGTTAAGTGCATATATATATTGAATAAGAACCTGAAACACATTATTATGGTGGTTGTATTCGTATTTGCATCCATAATGCTTTTAGATCACCATCAGTCCCTTTAAAAAGTTACTTTAAATTAAATAAATATATTATCACTATACTGTTGAAATTAAAATCAATTTCTGTATTAATGCATTAAGAATTTTTAAAATACTAAATTTAAATCGATTGATTTCTGTAGTAAATGAAGTAAGAATGTACAAACAAATATATTTTGTCGAATGTATAAATCCGGAGGAGTAAAGATGACGGATTTAGTTAGTTATGATTTGAAATTGTTAAGAGAATGAAATTTCAACAATTGTGTACTTGATAATTATTGATTTGTGTATCATGGTTGACGAATAGAGATTGTGGCTGTTTTTGTTAAAACATACATAGAATCACACGAAGGCACTTTTGAAATTGAACACCCACCCATAGATGCAAAATCGAGTTTAAAGGACCAAATTTCAGAAAATAGGGTTCACCCTTAGATGTTTATTAAATTGCCTTCCTTGGTCCTTATCCATAAAGCTTCTTAGCAATGTCTCAACTTAAGTAAAATTTTATCAATTTTTTAAACACCTTTTTCTATCGATTTAAGACATTTTCTTAATATTGCTAATAAGGTTATGGATAAATAAAATCTACAGTTAAATATTTATTTAAAAATAGATGGTTTGTAGTGTCCCTTGGAGGTTAATAAGGAGATTTAAAAATATGTAAAGGTCATAAATTCTGACTTAAGTATTATTTTCTACTTAAGTTGCTTTATGTATACGGGTCCTGGGGTCCTGGGTGTGTTTTAAAGGAATGGTCCTTACAAGGTCAAAGTTACTACTGGCTTTGACATTGGATATTCAGTTGTAGCGACACACAAGCTCCTTCACTGGGATACACTCCTCAAAATAATTTCAAGACCACAAAATAGAACAGTAATAATTACTAAATCTTTAATATTTTTGATTACATATACATATATATAAAGAGAATAATCAACAGTATCGGTGTGATACGAAAAATATGTCACGAGAACACGTTGTGATTCGGTTAAAAAATGAGTTCGAAGAACGAGTTTTTAACCGAATTACAACTTATTCGAGCGACATATTTATTGTATCACACCGAGACTGTTGATTATTCTATTTATTATATACCTAAGAGTGATTTTTTAAGAATATTTAAGACATATACTTGAAAGCAATAGCAATCTACAGTAGCATTAAATACAAAAATGGTAAAAAAAGTAGTTCCGGCAAAGTGATATCAGTGATGATATAGAAAAATGTGACGATATCACTTTTGTCTGATACTAAAAATATGCCACTGAGAAATCCTTATAAATCACTGATATAATAAAAAACATTAATACATTTGTGTCAGGTTACAGTTGTAAAAGAATACAACAAAACTTAAAAATTGCAAAAAGACAGTGAATCTTTCAATAACAGCACTTTAAAAAAATAACGCAAATCAAAACATGGTCCTTGTGTTATTTTGAGGAGTATATTTAGTATGAGAATCATTACATGTGGAAAGTATATAATATATCTGTAAATATTTATTGTGGAGTTTATCGGCCGCGTAGCTCAGGATAAGGCTATGCGCTTTAAAACTGCAGACCTTCGTGGTGGTGTCATGTCTGATGGGAATTTTCGTCTCATGCTGTCGGATTATGACCTTAAATGACATTTTGTCAGCATTTGCTGGTGTGTGGAGTTTTTGTATTTAAAGGCAGCTAATAGTTTAGATACATGTTTAGTTTTTATGTTGTTTCCCACCCCTAATAGGTTTTTAGTTTCCGTGTGTATGACCTGTGTGCCTTTTTGACAATGTGTAAGATAGTAAGCATAGTAGGCTCTTCTATTGCACTAGGTGTTAATTTAGAAATTAGCAAGACTTGTTTACTTTGATACTTTTGCATTTGGGCATTTACCACAAGCCAAACAGTGCTATATACTGATTGGGTATTGTGATAATGTACAAATACTAATGTCAGAGTTAGTTTTAAAGATGAATTTATACTCTGAACATCACCTAATGCTTAAACCTTTGCCTTCTGTGGTTCCCAGGCAAGAATTGGGCCACTGCTTGTGGTGTTAGACGAGTAAAATCTCACAAATTCATGTTCATTTTTGTCATGTTCATTAAAGGTCTTCATCATTATCCCTGTATTGTCTAAGTGCTACTTGAGAGGTGGCAGAAAACAATGATCATGGCTAAATCGAGAAATGGCGTGTTTACAACTGAATTTGCAGCAGCTCTGCAGTTTTGTAGGTGAGAAGGTTCTAGGTCCATTCTGCATACATTTATCTCATTGTAAATGGAGAGTGGACCTTAGTCTAAGAACATTTATCCCTGTTGGCGCCATATACCTTTTTGTTTTGATGTGCCGTAAACTCAAATTAAAATCGATTGATGCCAAAGTATGTTGGATTTACAAGTATCATTTGTTTTGAGTGTAATAATTTTTGCGTTTTACTGTTTAATATTTGTGTATGTTTTCTGTGTTGCCTGCTTTATTGTGTGCTTTAGTGTACACCAGATTATTTGGTATTGTAGGAAAAGGGTATATTTTTATTTGAATCTCAAAGAAATAAGTGGTAATACATTTTTCATAATATATTTTTGAATTCGACAAAATAATACATCAATTCCATGATCTTAACTATATTTGTCAAGTGTAATCTTATAGCTTGGAATTCTAAATTATATATATATGTTAACAGATATAAGGCCATAATAGATTAATTGCTAGATTTTTATCCGGCCAACCCTTGTTTTTTTGCTCACCTCATGTTATTGTCTTCCTCTATAATTTTTTTTTGATTATTTAGCTATAAGAAACTGTATAGCTAGTTTATTGGCAGTTGATTAATACGAGAATGCAGTTAAATATAACATTTGTGTTTTTTGTGTTCTGCCTTTAAAGAGAGTAAGCACCTCCACGGATGAGATAATAAAGATTCTGCGTCTAAAACTTCTCTCACCGCTGAGCTCGACTTGTCAAGAAAGTGGCAATTCTAACGAGTGGCGGGAGGTATACAGTACTGGTTCTACTCAGGAAACGTGGGGTGGTCGGCCTCTACCACAATCAAATTCACCGTCATATATGGCCTAATATGTGCTAAAATGACGTAAAACATGATTCAAACAAACACTTAAAAGGGAGTTGATCAGACTTTTGGCGCTAAATTTGTTTAAAAAAATAAAAATCTATGCCATAGGCAGTTTGAAATGTATAATGGTTTAAAGATATAGATGGAACATGAACAGTTTCCAGTAATACAGCACAATACTTAATCATTATAAATGGAACTAGTCAGACCATAGAGGAATCCCAAAGTTATAAATAGCTGCCAAACGGCTCTCAGCGTTGATATCTGCAAATGCTGCTCGTGTTGTAATCCATTGTGATTCTTCTGGCAAATTTAAAATAGCAAACCCTGGGCGTAAACATAGTTAAGATTAGGAAATACCTTCTTCGGTTTTTAGCTCAACTGATCAGAGATCAGCGGAGCTTATGCCGTGGTGCGGCGTCCGTCGTCCGTCTGTCCGTCTGTCTGTCCGTCTGTCCGTAAACTTTTATTTGTAGCGACTTCACAGCTGAAACTACTGGATGGATATTCATGAAACTTTACAGAAATGTTGCCCATAAAGTCTAGTTGATCCTAGCAAAAATTCATGTTGATGTGAAATCCAAGATGGCCGCCAAAGCTAAAAATAGAGTTTTAAAATACAAGTTTGTAGCGACTTCTTCTTGAAAACTATAAGTGATATTGATATGGGACTTTTTCTAAAATGATCAGCATGACATGATGTTGATCCTAGTCAAAAATCGTTTTGATTCAACGTTAAACATGGCTGCCAGCGGCCATCTTTAGTTACATAGAGTTATATAGTAAAAACTTGTAGCGACTTCTTCTCTGAAACTACTTGGCGGATTGTCATGAAACTTTACAGGAATGTTGCTCTTGATGTCTAATTGATCCTAGAAAAATTTCAGGTCGGCCGGAAATTCAAGATGGCCGTCACAGCTAAAAATAGATTTTTAAAAAATAAGTTTGTAGCACCTACTTCTTGAAAACTATAAGTGATATTGATATGGGACTTTTTCTAAAATGATCAGCATTACATGATGTTGATCCTAGTCAAAAATCGTTTTGATTCAACATTAAACATGGCTGCCAGCGGCCATCTTTGTTTACATAGAGTTATATAGTAAAAACTTGTAGCGACTACTCCTCTGAAACTACTTGGCGGATTGTCATGAAACTTTACAGGAATGTTGCTCTTGATGTCTAATTGATCCTATCAAAATTTCAGGTCGGCCGGAAATTCAAGATGGCCGTCACAGCTAAAAATAGATTTTTAAAAAATAAGTTTGTAGCGACTACTTCTTGAAAACTATAAGTGATATTGATATGGGACTTTTTCTAAAATGATCAGCATGACATGATGTAGATCCTTGTGGGAAAATATTTTGATTCGACGTTAAACATGGCTGCCAGTGGCCATCTTTGGTTACATAGAGTTATATAGTAAAAACTTGTAGCGACTACTCCTCTGAAACTACTTGACGGATGTTCATGAAACTTCACAGGAATGTTGCTCTTGATGTCTAGTTGATCCTAGAAAAATTTCAGGTCGGCCGGAAATTCAAGATGGCCGCCACAGCTAAAAATAGATTTAAAATAAATAAGTTTGTAGCGACTACTTCTTCAAAACAATAAGAGATATTGATATGGGACTTTTTCTAAAATGATCAGTATGACATGATGTTGGTCCTTGTCGAAAATCGTTTTGATTTGACCTTAAACATGGCTGCTTTGTTTACATAGAGTTATATAATGAAAACTTGTAGCGACTACTTCTTTGAAACTACTTGACGGATTTTCATGAAACTTCACAGGAATGTTGCTCTTAATGTCTTATTGATCTTAGCAAAATTTTAGGTCAGCCGGAAATTCAAGATGGCCGCCACGGTTAAAAATAGATTTTCAAAAAACAAGTCTGTAGCGACTACTTCCTGAAATCAAAATCAATCAGTAGAGCTTCAAGGTCATTGACCTCTTGTTTTATTTAGATGTTTAATTTCTTTTGGTGGTTTATGGCTCATTTAGATTATTTTTATTACTTGAATACAGAAATTAATGTATTTGAACAATACCAGTCCGGGTGTTCTGCCTTTAAAGGGACACTAGGCAATCTTGATTTTTTAAAAACTAGCGGTGTCCCGTTAGTTTTTCTACATAAATTGCATTTGTTCAATCATTAATGTTAATTATACGAATTGTATTAAGCCATTTGTTTTTGCATATTACTAATTTTTTATATTATTGCACCAGTAATATATTAAAAACTATAAATGTAACCAGGGTAAAAGTAAAAAGGATACTGTATATATAAATCGGGACACCAATTTCAAATACTTCAAGATTGCTGAGTGACCCTTTAAACATGATGAATGAAAGTTTCATTTTCATATCAATAACAATAAAAAAAAGAATGTTGCATACCACCACTTATTTAATTTAATTGAATTGAATGTTGTTTAACGGCTCATCAACACAGTATAGCCGCCCCAGAGAGAGGGGAAGGATACATAGGAATCCGGGAACCTGCCATACTCTTATTATCGAATAGATTCCTATGGTTCTTTAACGCGCTCGAAGGATAGACCGCCCAGTTTACGCCCCATCCGACGGACGAGGCTAAGGGAAAGTGTCTTGTCCAAGATCATACCGACGGAACACAGTGGCACCACGGAGGATTGAACCCGGGGCCTCCGGTTAAAGAAAATTAGATAAAAGTCTAGAAATTAATTTATTATGGTGTAACTGTCGGGGTTCTAAAGTTGTTCTATTAACCAAGTTTTATAACATATATTCAGTACAGTTTACAGATATGAGATTTTTATTATCACGCTTATTGTCATTGTCATAGTCAGTCATTTCGAAGGGAAAACAGTTACCACATTTCAGTAAAAGTTGTTCCCCGTGTGGTTGCCGGGGTAGAATACAACCACTGCAAATCTCGCTAAGGGTAGAGGAGTAGGACCCCACCTTCGTGTTCATTTTATCATTTTTTATCATGTTCATTCAAGGTCTTTATCATGACCCCTGCATTGTTTCAGGTGCCATCTCGCTCATTCACTAGAGCAGTGGCAGAAAAACTATAACCTGGCTCCAGCGTAAATGGAGTGTCTACAGCAGAATTTGCAACAACTCTGCAGTTCAGGGTGAGACGGTTCTAGGCCCCTTCTCCATATTTCATCTAGATTTACATGGAGGATGAGCCAGGCGTGTTCATTCCTGTTAGGCGCCGTATAACCTTTCATGTGTTGGTGCGCCTTAAAACCCAATTCAGTTCAGTTCAGAACCTTGCTGCTCATTGAAGTAGTTGTGTTTTGTTGCTACATGTGTTATGTTCTACAGTCAATAACAAGGCTGTTATATTATGTTAAATTGGTTTAATGGTGTGTACCTTTAATAGGGGGTCTGGTTTCAATTAACTGTTTAATATTTTTGTAAAAGAAAAATAACTGATCTTTCTTGGTTATTATTTACCAACAATATGGTGTTCCATTTGTCGGAAACCTCAGTTGATTGCATTCCATTTCTCCCCATTTATCTGGAGGGCTCCGATAATGAAATTTACCATGACAAGGTCAGAAATGGAATCGGCTGCTATAAATAACATGTGTTATAGGTATCCAATCATACAATGCAGGTGGCAAATTTGGAATTTAAACAAATCAAAATTCTGAATAATATTGTACTACAAAGTATACAGACATTTTATCTTGCACAGAGTTATTGAAAGAAGCAAGGCATCACTTGTTTTAAAAATGTAGCAATGGAGCACAGTAGAGGTTGATATTTTTGTAAACAATGATTGGCCATGTTTATAAAACCTTATCTAACGCACTTGGGCTTATAAAAGCTTATCTAACGCACTTGGCAAAAATTCTGCAATCAGGTCAGTGTAATATTGCATAAGTTCTTAATGTTGCGTTAAACCATCATGTCATTATGTCATCTAGTTTTATACCAGCCCCTTTTACGATTTTAAATTTTATCTAGCTGTAAAAAGCCACACAAAATAAATTAAAAAGGGCTTTTAGGGTCAAGAGAAGGCTCGGATTATGTTTTAGTCCGTAAAACTGTCAAAACTGTGAAATTCGTTAGAAATGGTTTTATAGCCTTTATAGACATTTTTACTTTACGACAGTATATCAGTTTAATGGTTTACCGAAATTTGTGTTCAAACGCTCGGCTAACGCTGGCCATTAAACACAATTTGCGACTTACAAATAACAGTTATAATATATATCACAAAATTCAAAATTTTAAAACTGTTAACCCTTAGTCCCTATACTCTGTATGTATATATTGTGTATTTTGATGTTAATGTGTGAAGTTGAATAAAGATGTGTACATAAACAAATCTGTCATTTGTGCTTTACACCAGTACATTGAATCTTTTGTGATGCATATGTATGGATACCTAAATGTTCATTCAAGGGAGGAGGTTTACATTTATGGACAAAACCATCTAGAGAATACTAGCTCAAAGAGGAGAAAATCCTATAGGAAAAGTAGTGTGCCCATATGAGTCCCTCTCCCACACGGAGAGAGGCTTATACATTTAGGTCTGCCTTCATAAGATCAAAGTTCCCACAGTAAAAATGAAAAAGTCAGTGAAAAAACAAACAAAAAATGAAAAGGTCAGTGAAATTTTAAGTATGTTCAAGGTTCTTGGAATTGTTTGACTGGTCAGTCGAGTTTGAGATTTTAGGAAAATGTTTAGGTAATTTTAGTCGCAGGATCGATGATTTTTAGCTCTAACGGCCCTTGAATTATTTAAAGACAATGTCCATTTACTTGTGCCTCGTTAAGATGAGCCTTTATTTTTCATCACTTGGCCAGATTGTTAATACCAATAAAAGCTCGGACAAAATTTAAAATCAGCTATGGGACCATTAACACCAGAGTCGTGGCCCTTGATTTATTAATGCATGCTATATTTTGCCTCCGACGTTGAGACTATTCATAATTTTCTATTGCAGAGATGTTGAAATACCCACCCCGCCTCTCCCCCACCCCCATCCCCACCCAAACTGAAAACTTGGAATTTTGTTTTTTTAATTATTTTTTTTACATATTTCTGTTTGGTTTTGCTCAATTCTTACACATAGCTATGTTGCGCCCCCAACCCAAATCCACATTGGTATATACTAGCTATATAATTTATTATTCTCTGAAAAATCGAATAGTCGAGCTGCGCTGTTCTCCGACAGCACTTGTTCAGCCTTGTGACCACTCGAGCGCCTTCATTTTGTATTCGATCTTTTCCAAACTTGGCCAGATTGTTGATATCAATGAAAGCTGGGATGAGTTTGAAAACCAGCCCGATCGAACCAGTACCAACGGAGTTATGGTCCTTTTTCAATATTTGTTAATGTACCCTAGAGGTCGTGGGTTCAAATCTCACTGGAACCAGTACCAACGGAGTTATGGTCCTTTTTCAATATTTGTTAATGTACCCTAGAGGTTGTCGGTTCAAATCTCACTGGAGACTTTTTTCTTCCAAAGAAACCTTTGTTCATGGGTTGAATTTTTCGTCGTTTCTTTTACAAACTTTACAAGATTGTTGATACCAGTGAAAGCTTCGACTATTTTGAAAACCAGCCAAATCGGGTTAGTAACACCAGACTTACAGCCTTGATATAGTTAAAAATGCTGTAATTTGCCTTATTAAGATAGGGCCTTCATTTTGCCAGATTTTAGTGCAACTTTGCAGACTTGATCAGTACTAAATCTAGTTCTTAATATCGTCACCGTGTTCCGGTTGAATGATTTTTGGCAGAGTTATGGCCCTTTAAAGGTTTTAATACACGAACTTTGGACTAGTTCTCCTGAACCCCTTGCCGGATTTCAACAAAACTTTGCAAGGATGATTAGTACCAGGCCTAGTTATGCCTAGTTATGCAAGTCCTTGCCATATTTCGATTGAAAGCTTTTCATAGCCCTTTAAAGTTTTTAATACACACATTTTGTCCAGACTAGTTCTCCTGAACCCCTGGCCAAATTTTGCGGGGATGATGAGTACCAAGCCTAGTTGCGTATATCACCGCTGTGTTCCGGTTGAATGATTTTTGGCAGAGTTATGGCCCTTTAAAGGCTTTAATACACACTTTGTACAGGCTAGTTCTGAATTTCTGGCTGGATTTCAGTGAAATTTGTCAGAAATGATTAGTACCAAGCCTAATTGCGCATATTATTGTCATGTTCTGGTTGAATGATGTAGCCAGTAGAGCGATACAGGCCCTCTTTGGGCCTCTTGTTTTTGAATTAAAATCAGCTAATGGATCCTCTACCAAGTGTCCAAATGGTGACCATGGGGTCAAATTTGGCCTTGCCCCAGGGGTCACAGTTTTACATAGACTTATATAGGGAAAACTATAAGAGCCAAAGGTTAAATATTTTGTATTTACACTCAGCTTATGGTCCTCGACCAAGTTTATTTAATGGTGACCCTGGAGGCAAGGCCCCGCCCAAGTGGTCACAGTTTTACATAGACTGATCTAGGGAAAACCTTAAAAAATCTTTTTCTGAAACTTCAAAAGCTAAAGGTTTAATATTTTTTATTTAATATCAGCTTATCTTCCTCTAAAAGTTTTGTTCATATGGTGACCCTGGGGTCTAATTTGACCCTCCAGGGGGTCACAATTCTACATAGACTTACATACAGGGAACAACTTTAGGAATCTACTTCTCTGAAACTACAAGAGTTAAAGATTTAATATTTTCAGCTTATGGTCCTCTACCAAGTTTGTTTGAATGGTGAACCATGGGATCAAATTTGGCCCCACCACAGGGTTCACATGTTTTACATAGAGTTACAGAGGGAAAAACTACATTTTGTGTTTAACATTTTGTATTTACACTCAGCTTATGGTCCTCTACCAATTTATTCAAATGGTGATCCTGGGTTCAAATTTGGCCCCGCCCCTGGTTCACATGTCAAACTTGGTTTGAGTGTTTATATTAATGAAAGTTTGATTTGTTTTAACGCTATCCAAACTTGAGCCAAATAATCCCTCCCCTTATATCTTGGTAATTGAAGACACTTTATAAAAAACTAGTTTGACACACAATCCGTGTATCTCCACCCCACCCACACCATCCCACCCCACCATGGACACCATATAGCCAGTAGAGCGATACAGGCCCGTTATCCTTAGGTGCTATAGTAAAATTAAAATATTTGGCAGAATGAGAAGACGATAATTTTTAAGATTTTGATTTTGAAAGGTACATACATACATTGAATTAGTTTGCACGAATGTGCATGGAATATGCAGGGTTTTAAAATATCACGCTGTAGATACCTTAATTTTAACAGTGGAGTTGGTTGAACATCAAGGATAAAGACTGAGTTTATCACCTACCAGAATGTATTAGTATGTCTTATTTCTGATCACTGATTGATCAATTTTTTTAGCTCTACTGATCAAAGATAAGCAGAGCTTATGCCGTGGTGCGGAGTCCGTCTGTCTGTCTGTAAACCTTTTTTGTAGCGACTACTCCTCTGAAACTACTGGATGGATTTTCATGAAAGTTTACATGCATGTTGCCCATGATGACTAGTTGATCCGAGCAAAAATTCAGGTTGGCCAGAAATTCAAGATGGCCACCATGGCTAAAAATAGATTTTTTATAGAAACAAGTTTGTAGCGACTACTTCTAGAAAACTATAAGTGATATTGACAGCGACTATTCCTCTGAAACTACTTGACGGATTTCCATGAAACTTTACAGGAATGTTGCTCTTGATGTCTAGTTGAACCTAGCAACATTTCAGGCCACGGCTAAAAATAGATTATTAAACAAGAAATGTTACTTTAAGTGACAAATGCCCCGAAGTGACCTTTGGCCGCTAAGTATGGCCTTGACCTCAGAGCCACGGATCTGGATTTTGTGCGCGAAACGTCGTCCGATTGTGGTGAGCACTAGTGCCAAGCTATTTAAAAATCCGTCGAGGAATGCAAAAGTTGTTGACTGGACACTATTTGACCTTTGTCCTCTAAGTGTGACCTTGAACTTGGGGACAGACCTGGATTTTGTGCGCGACACATCGTCTTGTTTTGTTGAGCACTTGTGCCAAGTTTGAAAATCCGTCCAGGAATGCCGGAGTTAATGACCGGACACGATTTGACCTTTGACCTCTAAGTGTGACCTTGACCTTGGAGCCACGGACCTGGATTTTCTGCGCGTCGTTTTGTTGTGGTGAGTACTTGTGCCAAGTTTTTTGCAATTCCGCCCAGGAATGCCAGAGTTATTGACCGGACACGATTTGACCTTTGACCTCTAAGTGTGATCTTGACCTTGGAACCACGGACCTGGATTTTGTACTCGACACGTCGTCTTGTGGCGAGCAATTGTGCCAAGTTATTTGAAAATCCGTCCATTATTGTCAGAGTTATTAACCGGGCACGATTGTACGGACGAACGAACGAAAGAAGGGACTGACTGACGGAGGGACGGACAGTGCAATTACTATATGCCACCCTTCGGGGGCATAAAATCGGGGGCATAAAAACAAATTCGTAGCGACTACTTCTTGAAAACTATAAGTGATATTGATATGGTTTCTCTAAAATGATCACATGACATGATATTGGTCATTGTTGAACATTAGTTTGATTCGATTAAACATGGCTGTCAGCGGCCATCTTTGTTTACATTCTTCTAGAGTTATATAGTAAACTACTTGACAGATTTTCATGAAACTTCACAGGAATGCTGATCTAGCTATCAAAACCTATCAGTGGATGTTCCCGGGGGCCCCCGTGAAACTTCACAGGAATGCTGATCTAGCTATCAAAACCTATCAGTGGATGTTCCCGGGGGCCCCCGTGACAAATAATATGACCTTTGGTCACGGGGGGAAATAATAGGGCCACTGCAGATTCCTTTGGAGGGGTAGGCAGAGGGGTAGAATCTGCCCAAATTCATGTTCATTTTATCATTATTTGTTCATGTTCATTAAAGGTCTTCATCATAATCCCTGCATTGTTTCAGGTGCTATCTCCCTCGCATCAAATGTGGCAGAAAAAACAATAAACGTAGCTCCAGCATACATGTGATATCTCCCGCCGGGAGCTAATTTCTCCCGGTATTTCATGGGATCTCCCGGCCTCTCGCCGGGAGCTCCATTTCTCCCGGTATTTTCCGCCGAGTTACAAAATTTCGCTATTTGCGAATCCTTTTGGGTAATTGCTATGATTTATTGGATCAAGACCGAGTTTTCCGAATGATCTAGAATAAACACTTGCCGTCTTATCTATATCTGTGAAAACATTGCCCCTGGGCGGGTAATTAAAAGGATTAGCATGTCAGGTAATTGGTTTATTGTGTGAAAATAATGATTGGATTGTTTGTTTATGACACGTGGCGGCGATACCTGTAATGTCCATGGGAGGTTGATTATGATAGGATTAAGGAATACACCGACTGTAAGTGGGGTGGTAATTAGCGAATTCGGCATCGATTGATATTTGGTATATTAATTGGATTAATATTATAATTGAGGACAATTAAAGGTTGACGATTTCAACTAATCTGTAATTTCCATGGGAGGTTGATTATGATAGAAATACACCGACTGTTACTGTAAGTGGGTAGGTTGTAATTAGTGGTTAAAAAGTGGACAGAGTCTCAAGATATATACCCTAGCAGATTTAAATGATGTTATTTTATGGTATGTTCATGAAAGCAGATTAATGATCATCATTAACTAAAAGGTGATGCTGGCAGCAGCCAAGTCTTGATGTAATTAGTGGTTAAAAAGTGGACAGAGTCTGTATAAAGTCTTTAATTACATGCTATACTTGATTATATGCTATGCTAACATGAAATAAACAGTATTCAACTATTGTATGTAAAAATAACATGTTTTTATGCTGATTTACCCCCTTTATTAAGGTTTATATCAAAAAAAATAATACCGGTACGCGTTAAAAATTGGAGTATAAAAACCTCCCTGAATTTTGTCAAATCTCCCTGAAAAAAAAGTCAGATCTCCCTGGTAACCCTCCTGAAAATATCACATGTATGCTCCAGCGTAAATGGAGTTTCTACGATAGAATTTGCAGCAACTCTGCAGTTCAGGGTGAGAAGGTTCTAGGTCCATTTTCCATATTTTATCTCGATGTACATGGAAGATGAGCCTGCATGTTCATGCCTGTTAGGCGCCATACAACCTTTTCATGTGTTGGTGCGCCTTAAAACCCAATTCAATTCAGTTCAAGGACATTGACCTCTTGTTATCAAAATGTTCATTCTCATTTTGTAACTCTTCGCTGAAATGTTCAAGTGGGACAGGGCAAACTACAATAACTGAATTTGTAGAAAGGTTATCTCTGTCAGTGTATTATTTTAACATTGATATGACAAAGTAGACGTTGCTTTCACCTCCCAGGAGTATTGATAATATAATTTAAATCACTGACCCTTTTCTCTGCTAAGGACCATGATACCTAGCTTGTAAATGCTTTCCAGGAATAGGTAATAAAGCAAGAACTTGATCTCCATGTTTGAAATTTCTTTCTTGCACAGTCAAATCACACATTGTTTTCATTTTTTATTGAGATGATCTGAGATTAGACGCTTTTGACAGTTTATGTCTGAAATCAGACACATACTGTGGACGATTCGAAGAAATGTCTTCTTCAGATATAATTTTCTCTTTAAGTAACGAGTGGTTCACAAACTAATTTAAAAAGGCTAACAACAAGATATTCTTGAACAGACTAACGACTCATCCCAGTCTTAGACTGCTCCACGGCGCATGTCTCGCTCACTCAAACAAGTATATTCGAATGACGGCTGTGGAGCAGTCTAATCCCAGTCTTTATCATTAATGTCAAAGCAATAGGACCTAATCATATTGTTCAATGTCTGATGAAATATTTATAAAGCGCCTTGGCTCTCAGGATGATAGGCCGAAAAAGTAGATATAGATTCGAACAGGAAAAGTAGCAATCAAGGACGACAGTCAACCACAAACACACTCAGAAACAAAGAACAGTTTTAAAGATGAATAAAATGCAAAAAAAGTCATCCTAAACACAAAAGAGTTGACAATAGGGCTACGGCCTTGGAACGGTCAGTGGCAAAAAAGCCCGCTGTGGGTTTAAACAAGGTTCTAGGATGCACCAAACCTCACACTAAGTTACCCTACTGTCATCCCAATAAAATGGGACAGTGTAAATAAAGAAATACACATTACTGATCATGTATGGATACTATTAAAAAAGGCATAGAAAGCCACAAAGTACGTATTCAGTGACTTGGCAGAAGCCAGAGAAACAAGAGAATAAACCGTTAAGTGTACAAGACAAGATTAAAGACAAACATCAAACGTTACCGTCCTACAAGGATTTAGGTAGACGTCATCATAGGGTCCACACTCTGTCCGGTCCTTAAACTGTTGAATGCCTTACTTATGCATGACCTGTTGAAATGTACCAGACATGAAATTTGACCCTTGATCAGACTGAACATATTTCAGAAGGCCAATTAATGTGAAAAACTTGACCAGAGCCTTCACAATAGACTTTGTCCTAATATTCCTAAGCAGAATAGCTTCAGGAAATCGTGTTGACGCACACAGTTGTATAATTGTCAACAGATATTGGTTACCAGACTTGGTCTTAGGCAAGGGTCCTTACTAGTCCACGATTATTCTACTGAAAGGTTCGTCACATGCTGGAATAGGTTGAAGATGGGCCTTAGGAATCGTCCGATTAGGGTTTCCTACCATTTGACACGTTTACTAAAGAAAAAAGAAACGCAACTCGGGAATATTCGCTTCATATGCAGCTCCAAATCGAATGGTACATGGCTGCATTTGACTTTTTCTTTCTGAAAAAATACTAAAACAACACATAACATACAAAATATTATCGCTTCGAAATTTTATTTTTGACAGAATAGGCGTTTGGCTCAAGCAGGTGAAACTTCGGATGTGAAATTTTGCAACATGTTTACAATAAATTGCAGTACTGAAATGGCTCACATGTTCAAAACGGAAGTTAAACATTTAGGAATTTCGTATTACAAAGTGAACTGTTTTTAAAAAGTCTACATCAGCACAGTTTTATCCTTAATCTAACTAGCTGCAATCCTTTATTTACAAAACATCTTGGGATTTCTCTAGGATATTACATATAATTAAGTGTGCATTATATTAATTATATAACGGAAATTCCCGAGTTGCGTTTTCTTTTTTTCCTTTTGTATATGACAAGACATACGGTATTGTGAAACATCCTTTTTGATGTTTGTCCAATAGAAATGACACCAAATCTTGTGATATGTCTTATATATGCCCAAGTGACCAGACATAGGAGTTTTATGGGCCAAACTGAGAATTTCCTAACGATATGAACTAGAAACCATACTCTGGTAATTGACAGTACATTTATCATCAGCAGGGACATCAGGCGGTCGTTATTTTCTCATCAGGATCCAATGTTTAGTAAAATAACAAACTGGCATTTGTGAAGCTTCATCTTCACTGACGCTGATGGGGTCATTGTCGTATCGGGTACTACAGAAAGGTACCCGGGGTACATTTATGTATACAGAAACGTACCCGAAAATCTTTGAATTCCTTAAAGGCTCCCACATATACAGAAAGGTACCCGGAAAAACAAGATCTCATTGGCGGAATTGAAACAATTTAGAACTTGATAAAACAACTATTTAAACAATATTGTTTAGCATTAACTAATACTTAGGCTGCCATAGTACATAACGTATTGTCGTAAAGCCGGAAGTTGTAAAGCATCAAACCCGGTAGACTGCTACACGGCGCATGTCTCGTTCACTCAAACAAGTCCATTTTATGACGGCTGTGGAGCAGTCTACAAAACCCGCGCAAAATGTAAACAAATATGCTGCCCGTCATTCAAGAAAGTTGGTCAAATATTTAGACCAACTGCATTCCTTTAAGGCGGAGGCAACTGCGAGCGGCTTTTAAAAAGTGAATCGATTAAAATTTGTAAAAAATGAAGTTTCGTTTGCGAGAAGAACGTGTTACGGCCGCGTTTTACGACATTGTATTTTGTCTCGGGTACATTTATGTATATTTAGGGGCCTTTCTGGATTTCGATGATTTTCGGGTACGTTTCTGTACACATAAATGTACCCCGGGTGTCTTTCTGTAGTACCTGGTACGACACTGACCCCCATCAGCTTCACTGACAACCTTATCAAATACGCAAGAAATCTCAGGACTCTATGCGTGATCTTCATAGTTTGTCATGATCTTTGTCATTCAAACTAATAGAAGGAGACTGATCCTATAAGTGAATATTATTGTCACTGTAGTCCGTCTGGGATTCAGATGGGCTAATATTAAGAGATTTGTTAACCTATGTATTATAAGATTGACCAATAAAAGTATCGACCAAATCAATGTCGGATAAAAGATCATTCTCAGTGACTCTTTTTGCTATAGCTCGAGAAACGGAATCGGGGGATTGATCCAAAGAAGGCTTGTCAGATGCAAGTGGATTAACCACGACCTTATCTCCAGCTAGGACATTGTCTAGTAACAAAAGGGCACCTTCAAATAAGATCTTATTCCAACAGACACAGGTCCAGTAACCAAATATGATGATAAATACTTATTATGGAGACGGGCAGTTAAATAACCGCTCACTAACCGCTAAATAAGGACACTAGTATGTTACGAGTACAATGTAACAAGAAGGAAGCAAAAGCACAAACATATAATTAACACATTTATTTACATAAAATATTCAATTACAGACTACACAAATCCAGTTTTTCATTAATATCCAATTTTTGAATCAAATCCAAATAAAATTATTTAATGTTCCTTTAATTCACATTAGCAAGTGTCTCTTTAATCGAAAACAATATGTGGCCTTTTTAATCCAAAACCGTAAGTGTCTCTTAAATCCAGAACAGTAAGCGTCCTTTCAGTCTTAATTAATTTCCAATATTTCCGGTTTAGTCCAAATATCCAATTTCACTGTTATTATGAATGAGCACAATAATAAGTAAATCCTCTCACAAATATATTTTATATATTGAAAAGCATCCAATTCAAAATTAACTCAACTCACCCGCTGGGCTGCTAACAGAGCTAGTCTGTTTATATACCACCCGAAGATTGTTCCGAAAGCTTCCCCAGCATGAATTCGCATACATTGTAAACATGTTTTCATCTATACTATTTTAACTTTTTTGAAGGCCAAATCAATAATAAACATGCAATGCAACATGTACACCTTGAGATACAGGTAACACGTCCCCCTTAAGAAAAAGAATGATGTATGTAATAAAACATTTTTTGAACGGCATGTAATAAGCAATGCACTAATGTAATAATATTTGAATTTCAACACATACATTGTATGTCAAAACATATATTGCAACATGATATTTTTTCTTTTTAAAATCAACTAGTGTTAACACATATATTCAATTACACTTGTTGAAATATACACAAGTATCTTAAACACGAGATAGGCAATCTGCAATTCAATTATCTTTCCCTCTGACTTTTTTTATCTCAATATCGCAACATCAAACTCCACCTCATCAATCTTTGATTTGTGTTTTTCATTTTATTTATGAACGTGAGTGGATTGGGATAACTGAAGACAACTATTGGCGAAACAGATGAAGTGAAATACACTTCAAAATATTGTAATGCCAAAATGAGTGAAAGACACTCTTTTTCAATAGTTGAATACTTTTTCTGATGCTTTTTGAACTGTTTCGAAAAGTAACAAACTGGATGATCAACACAATTGTGGTCTTCTTGCAGAAGTGCTGCATCAGCACCAATGTCGCTAGCATCAACTGCTAATTTAAATTGAAATTCAAAAGTCGGTGCACTCATCAGTATGGTTTTTAATTTGTCAAATGACTGTTGGGATTTTTCAGTCCAAACAAAGTTATTTCTTTTACTCAATACATTTGTCAAAGGTTCAGCAATGACTGAAAAGTTATGACAACATTTTCTATAATAACCAGTCATACCGAGAAAACGAATCAATTGCTTTTTACAAGGAGTTACAGGAAATTCAGAAATAGCATTGACCTTAGCTGCGATAGGTTTAACCTGATCCTGTCCCACTTCATGTCCTCAAAATGTGACAATTGCGCGACAAAATTCACTTATGTTGAGGTTGACGGTTAAATTCACCTCAGTAGGATGATCGAAGAAACTTCTAATGGTCTGTAAATGGTCTTCCCATCCATCTAAACCGGTGATTAACATATTGGCGAGACGTTGAAATGTCGCTGGAGAGTTTTTCATTTCAAATGGCATAACTTTATATTGAAACAGTCCATCTGGAGTTACAAATGCTGAAAGTTCTTTTGCTCTTTCTGTGAGAGGAACTTGCCAAAATCCTTTTAAAAGATCAAATTTAGTAACATATTTTGTATTTCCAATTTTATCAATACAGTCGTCAATTCGTGGAATTCGAAATGAATCAGTTTTGAGACACTGTTATTTTTTCTATAGTCAGTACATATTCGGTAAGTATTGTCCGGTTTAGATATAAGAATACATGGTGAACTCCAGTCACTTTTACTCGGTTCAATGAAATCGGTGTCCAATAAGTAAGGAATGTCTTCTTAAAGTTCGATATACTGTTGTTTAGAAGGATTCATTCTATATGGATGTTGTTTTACTGGAGAATAATTTCCAACATCGACATCTGCCATAGCTCGAGTAACTGCACAAGCCTGATACAAATCAGGTATTTTCTTTTCAACGGTATCAGGGGATTGATCCAAAGAAGGCTTCTCAGATACAGTGGATTAACCACGACCTTATCTCCAACCAGATCATTGCCTAGTAACAAATGGACACCTTCAAATGGCAAAGAAGATCTTATTCCCACAGCCACAGGTCCAGTAACCAAATCTATACAAAATTCATCATTATCGACCTTCACCAACCCACACACTAACCCATAGACAAAACCTAACCTACAAACTACTCACAAATCAGTACAACATAACACTAAATATCTCACTACATATACACTCACCCACAAACCACTTAAATTCATCACTACACACCCCCAAATATCAACACTACCAACCTCCAACATAAATCACAACTACACCATACCCAACACACCAACCATTTCAACAATCACCACCCAAATCCAATAAAACCACCCCCACTCCATTTTAAACTCCCAACCCTCCTATCTCACCTCCCCTCCTTAAAACACCCACAAAATAATAATCAAAAAAACCCCCTACCCTCCCACCTCCAATCTTATCCAAAAAAATCCACACAATCCCTACCAAATCTCACCTTCAAAAACCACCCCTACACCCTAAAAACAACACACCCAAAAATCCACCCTACAACCACCCCAACACCCTATAACAAACACCCACCAACTCCCTCTAACAAACACCCCCCCCCTACCTCTACACAAACCACCTCCCCCTACCTATACAACCACCCCCCCCCTACCTATACAAACCTACACCCAACCAAACTCACAAACTAAACTACCCCCACACCACAAACCATAACAACACCCATCTCCCCCACCACCTACCCACAATCCCCACACAAAACACACAATCCCCCTCCAACCCCCAACCAAAACCATCCCTCCACCCCACCCATATTTAATACCTCTCACTAATAACACACCCCCCTCCCTCAATAACCCCCCTAACCACCACACTACCCCCATCCCCCACTACCCCCCCCCAAACCACCACCCAACCAAATCACCCCCCTACCCCATCTCCCCCTACCCCAAACCACCCACCAACCACTTCACCCACCAAATCACCAATACCCCTAAAACCAACACTACAAAACCCAAAACCCTCACCCCACCACCACCCCCATCCCCATCCCAAACCCAAATCACACCCTTACCCCCTACCCCCCCACAAAAACACTCCCCCATCCTCTACAATCACACACACCTCTCAATCTCCTCATAAACCACCCCATAAACATCCAAAACAACAACCCACTACAACCCCACAATACCATCCCCAAAACCCCAACCCAACCCCCACCTATCCAACCATACAACAACACTAACCCACAACAATACACCACACAACACCCCACCCATAAACCAATAACTCCCCCCAACCCCAAAAACCCATATACAAAAACCCCAAAACAAACCCCAAAACCAAACATCCATACATCCACCCCCCACCCCAACAAATACCAACCACTCACAAAACACCATAACCCCCTCAATACCCCACAACCCCCTTTCAACCCCCCACACCCTACAAACCCCCTACCATAACCTAAACACAACATCCCAAACCCCATAACCCAACCAAACAACCCCCATCCTCCCCACAAATCCCCAACCAAAACAATTCCCTAATAACTACAACACAACCCACACCTCAACACAACCCCACCCACAACACCCCTCACCCTCCACAAAACCCCACCACCCCTAATAACTA
>JAWPHD010020953.1:0-29831 GCA_037043455.1 Cyrtodaria siliqua | reverse complement strand
AATGTCAAGGTCGCGGTGACATTGACTATCAAAAATGATGTCCGATCAATAACTAGAGAATGGTTGGACCTAGGGTCCTCAAACTTGGAAGGATGGTTGGTCATGACAAGTAGATGACCCCTATTGATTTTGGGATCACTAAGTCAAATGTCAAGGTCGCGGTGACATTGACTATCAAAACGATGTCCGATCAATAACTAGAGAATGGTTGGACCTAGGGTCCTCAAACTTGGAAGGATGGTTGGTCATGACAAGTAGATGACCCCTATTGATTTTGGGATCACTAAGTCAAATGTCAAGGTCGCGGTGACATTGACTATCAAAACGATGTCCGATCAATAACTAGAGAATGGTTGGACCTAGGGTCCTCAAACTTGGAAGGATGGTTGGTCATGACAAGTAGATGACCCCTATTGATTTTGGGGTTACTAGGTCAAAGGTCAAGGTTGCGGTGACATTGACTATCAAAACGATGTCCGATCAATAACTAGAGAATGGTTGGACCTAGGGTCCTCAAACTTGAAAGAATGGTTGGTCATGACCAGTAGATGACCCCTATTGATTTTGGGATCACTAAGTCAAATGTCAAGGTCGCGGTGACATTGACTATCAAAACGATGTCCGATCAATAACTAGAGAATGGTTGGACCTAGGGTCCTCAAACTTGGAAGGATGGTTGGTCATGACCAGTAGATGACCCCTATTAAATGTTGTTTTTTTTATTTTATTTCTTTTTGCATAAAACGTTTTAGGGTCGGCCCCTTAAAAAAAATAGGGTCGGTCGGGTTACCTGAACAACACATATTTTTTTGATGTGGCCTCACTGATACAGTCACAGGGATATTGAATATCAAAACGATCTCAGATCAATAGAGAACGGTTGGACCTAGAGTCGTCAATTTCTAGTTCTGTGTTGTTTTGGTCAATTCTTACACTACAGATAGCTATGTCCCCACCCCAACACACTCAAAACTGGATTTTTTATTTATTGATTTTTACATATTTCTGTTTGTTTTGATCAATTCTCACAAATAGCTATGGCCCCACCCCCACCCATAAATATTTTTCTCTTTTTTTCCTTCTTTTTTTCTTCTTTTTTTTTTTACATATTTCTGTGTTGTTTTGGTCATTTCTTACACATAGCTTCTTACACATATATGTTGCCCCCTGATCCCCGCCTCTCTCCCCGCATCTCCCCTCCCCCACCCCACTCGAAACTCGATTTTTTTCTTCATATTTCTCTGTTGTTTTGGTCAATTCTTACACATATAGCTACGTAACCGACCTCACCCACCCACCCACCCTCCCCACATATTTCTGTGTTGCTTTGGTCAATTCTTACACATAGAGCTGTGTAGCCCCCCTCCCCTTTGCTCACCCCCCCCCCCCCACACAGGGGGAGGAGAATTGTTTTCATTTTATCTTTCATTATTTGGATATTAATATTTTAATTTGAACGCAATAATTTACATATAAAACAATTTAGATTAAATTCAGATACACAGATGAAATATCAATAAAAAAAATGAAACGAGGTCACAATAAAAATTGCTAGATATCACCTCCCTCCCCGAGTTGCCTTTCGACCACTAATTTCTTTAAAATGACAGCAATTGTGGATTAAAACAGATAAAAATAATAAAATTTCACACATAATTTTATATCGGCCAGAGTTTCTACACAAGCCCCGTCCCCCAACCCCACCTCCACATTGTTTTAGCCTTGTATACTAGCGATATAATTTATTATTCTCTGAAAAATCGAATAGTCGAGCTGCGCTGTTCTCCGACAGCTTTTGTTATTGTTTCCTGTTTGAATGCGTTTTTCCTTTTGTTTATTTTTTTTGTAAAGTTTGTATATAAAGAGTTTGCATACAAAAGCCAGAGGTTTAATATTTGCGTTTGCTGTAAGCTTATGGTCCTCTACCAAGTTTGCTCAAATGATGACCCTTGGTCAGAAATCTTGAAATGGATAAATATTTCAAATTTGTGACACATTAAAAATTTCAAGACGAACACAGTCACATTTGGCCCCTCCCCAGGGGTCACATGTTTTGCACTTGCATAGGGAAATACTTATAAAATATTCTTCTGAAACTACAAGAGCCAGCTAGAGGTTTAATATTTTGCATTTAGTATAAGCTCATGGTCCTCTACAAAACTTGTTCAAATGGTGATCCTGGGATCACATTTGACCCTGCCCTTGGAGAGCATCCACACGCTCTCTTGTTGTTTATTATTATTAATGAGCGCTAACCCCTGGACTATCAAGTTTGATCATTTGAAGTCCCTCGTGTCAAAGATGGCTGCACCCCCGGCGTTTGTATACTCAAAGAAAAAAAACATGACACGGGAATTTCCGCTATATATTGTATGTACAATATGCTGCTGTTAATCGAATGGTACATGGCAACGTAAGATCTTTCCTTTCGGAAAAAATACTAAAACAACACATAACACAGCAAATAGTATTCCTTCATAGTTTCATTATTGACAGAGTACGCGTTTGGTGCAAACTTAGGATGTAAACTTTTGCAAACTCTTTACGTTAAATACAATACTGAAATGGCTCAATTTGTCAAAGAGGAACTTCAACATTTATTAATTTCTTGTTACAACGTGTACTGTGATTAAAATGTCTACAACATCACAATTGTGTCCTTTCTCTAACTAACTGCATCTTTTTTTTACAAAACATCTTGGGATTTCCTTGGAATATATATGGAATTAAGTGTGCAGTATTACAATATATAGCGAAAATTCCCTTGTCGCGTTTCTTTTTCCTTTCAGTATATATAGAGATTTTGCATATTTTTACATAGACTTGCATAAGGAAAGACTTAAAACATATTCAGTCAGCATTTGCGATGGGACACTTTTTCCATCATTACGAAGATCCTCAGGTGGTCGATTCAGGGCAAAGGTACTTGTTAATTTACATTTTTCTTCGTAAAAGTAAAGTTTAAAGTATTTTATACCTCTATACCCTAGATACTGTTCAATATACCAATGCTTCTCAAAAAGAAAACTTTACTCGGGCCTCAGTTTATATACTTGAGCTAATCGGTCATGTAGCATGTTAGCAGTAAATAAGCTAGCTTTCCATGCCTTTTCAATTATCAGTTGGCGTTGGAAAATAGGTCATAAAGCTACACAGAGTCTTTATTTGTAACTTCATGTTCACCAGCTCATGTCAAAAACGGATATTTAAGCGATCAAATGTAATGCAGGACATCATTTACTGTATTATAAGTCATCGAGCTGTGCACATAGTACCTGTAGTCATGTAACATTATGATTTACTGAAAAAAATAGTTGCCTCCTTTTGGACTCGAACGCACGATCTTCTGTTTTCAAGTCAGGTGCTCCTGTCTACTGAGCTATTGAGAAAATTATATACTAACTACCATTTGTTATGAGACAAAATAGCATATTGGACCGCAACTCAAGAATCAGTACATATATAGTCCATATTGTCGCTCGTGTAAATTAACATTGCTGGCTATAATACTATATGTTATCAAATTGCAACTGGTATCCCGTCTTAAAACAACTTTATCTGAACTTGTTATTTAGTGCTTGATGAGTTTGTTTGTGCGCTATAATTACGTATTGTCTGTTTAGTGTAATAAATGCTACAATGTACCAATAAATAATCTATTGGTTTAGGGTTAAACGTACATCATTTAAAACATAAAAGCGCAAGGTCCCAGGTTCAAATCCCGTTCTGGGCAACTATTTTTATCACAAATATATTATTCCGAAGCCGTATATTTATCAATGTTACCTGTACGAATGCTAAATACAAATGTGATAGTTTACGTATCGATATCTGCCTTATATACCGACTTGGGGTGTTCGTCGAATTGAAACTACTTTACACGTGACTCATTCATATGCACGAGTTATCACCACTTAAAATAGAGACTGAGTAGCTTTAAATGTACTATAGCTCTTTCACTGTCATATGTTCGCTCAACACGGGATTCGAACTCGAGACCTCCGGATTGTCTTGACAATCCGTAGACATAGCCATTAGTCCAAAGAGACAACTGAAATACCACTGAAATTATTTCTCACTGTTGTTTCAACAAAACATACACAGTATATTTTCAGCGTATACTATTCTAATGTTTGAATTTGTAATCTATATTATCTGGGACGTTTTATTTCTGAAGGTCCCTGGTGTACGTATGCACTTAGAAACGCATTGAACCAAGTGAATGTCTACAATGCTAACAGTATATCGATACAAAATAATGCTATTTATCAACTGATCGGATTAGCCCTATGGCAAAGCTTTGCAATCTTGAAGTCATGGGTTCGAAACTAGCATAGGCTATACTATTTTTTTTCAGTGAATGGGTGTATATTTTTGTTGTTACTTTGTCGATCGCAGGTAAATTTAATTGAATTGTGGTTTTAAGGCGCATCAACACATGAAAGGTTATATGGCGCCTAAAAGAAATGAACATGCCAGGCTCATCCTCAATGTACATCGAGATAAAATATGGAGAACTGGCCTAGAACCTTCTCACCTGAACTGCAGAGTTGTTGCAAATTCTATTGTAGACACTCCATTTATGCTGGAGCGACATTATCGTTTTTCTGCCACTGCTCTAGTGATATGAGCGAGATGGCACCTGAAACAATGCAGGGGTCATGATGAAGACCTTTAATGAGCATGAACAAAAAATGATAAAATGAACATGAATTTGGTGTGTGTGTGTGTGTGTGTGTGTGTGTGTGTGTGTGTGTGGTGGGGGGGGGGGGGGGGGGGGGGGGGTTCTCCAATGGGATCTGCAGTGGCCCTATTTTTTGTCCCGTAACCAAACGGGGGCCCCCCACGGAACCACACGGGGACGATCGCAAGTAAAAGAAATGAAATAGGTGCACTATACAACTGCCTTATATACGGGTTTTCAGCCATGTTCAACGAGCTTGAAGTTGGTAGTAACAATTTGCTCCCATTTGCTTTCAGTACACGCCCTCTAGCCTTATATATACTAGTTCCTACGTACCCATCTCACCCCGTATGAACTCGGTCAATATGTGAAATGCCTCTCCACGAAAACCGACTATATAACCCTATAGCATAGTTGAGACACTGTGACAGATTATCGACTATATAATTCTATAGCATCGTTGAGACACTGTGACAGATTATCGACTATATAATTCTATAGCATCGTTGAGACACTGTGAAAGATTATCGACTACATAACTCTATAGCATCGTTGAGACACTGTGACAGATTATCGACTATATAACTTTATAGCATCGTTGAGACACTGTGACAGATTATCGACTATATAATTCTATAGCATCGTTGAGACACTGTGACAAATTATCGACTATATAATTCTATAGCATCGTTGAGACACTGTGAAAGATTATCGACTACATAACTCTATAGCATCGTTGAGACACTGTGACAGATTATCGACTATATAACTCTATAGCATCGTTGAGACACTGTGAAAGATTATCGACTATATAACTATAGCATCGTCGAGACACTGTGACAGATTATCGACTACATAACTCGATAGCATCGTTGCGACACTGTGACAGATTATCGACTATATAACTCTATAGCATCGTTGAGACACTGTGAAAGATTATCGACTACATAACTCTATAGCATCGTTGAGACACTGTGACAGATTATCGACTATATAACTCTATAGCATCGTTGAGACACTGTGACAGATTATCGACTATATAATTCTATAGCATCGTTGAGACACTGTGAAAAATTATCGACTACATAACTCGATAGCATCGTTGAGACACTGTGACAGATTATCGACTATATAACTCTATAGCATCGTTGAGACACTGTGAAAGATTATCGACTACATAACTCTATAGCATCGTTGAGACACTGTGACAGATTATCGACTATATAATTCTATAGCATCGTTGAGACACTGTGACAGATTATCGACTATATAATTCTATAGCATCGTTGAGACACTGTGAAAAATTATCGACTATATAACTCTATAGCATCGTTGAGACACTGTGACAGACACTGTGACAGATTATCGATGTCACAGCGTCTCAACGATGCTACAGAGTTATATAGTCGGTTTTCGTGGAGACGCATTTTACGTATTGACCGAGTTCATACGGGGTGACCTAAGTATATGTCAATACTATTCTCATTGTTGTGTATATTTCACGCTTGCTTAGAGATATGTTTGAAGTAAAAATCGTCTGCTCTGATTCCATGAACATATGCTAAAGCTTTCAAGTCGATATGCTTTCTTAGAAATAAATTATAACAGAACAGAACAGAACATATAGTTTATTTAACTTGTTCATACGTACATCGTTATAGATACATACATAATTTTTCATGCATAATAAGTCTCGTGATTTGAGACAAAAGTACAAAAGTACATTTGCTATGAGCAATATTAATGTTAAATAACTGATACACGAGGATGAAAATACAAAAGACCTAAACATTGTTTAATTAATCAAGATTGTATTCCTTACAGCTAAAGCTGTACTAATACATTTTGCTAACTTTATAACACTATTCTTATCCCGTGTCTGCAGTAATTCTAAGAATTTAAACATATTAGGTGTATTATAATAATGTGTTTTAATATAAATTTGTCCGGATTCTTGTGTAACAAGGACAAATTAAAATAAGATGGTATTCATCTTCCAAATCAATAATGTGACATCATTGACAATATCTTTCACTTCTGGGTATTCTGTTACTGAGAGTATCTACCGTCTGTATTACTAGAGTATCTACCGGTCTGTATTCATAACGAATGTGCTGCTATTCTGAATTTTGTTAAAAATGGTCTGAGGTTACATGGTAAAATATCAAGGTATGATTCTAATTAAAACTCAATTTACAATTATTATATAATTCAAGTACACCGCTTGATTTCTTATCTACAAACCATCTTTCTATAAAACAATCAACAACTATTTGTCTAAACGTATTTATAAAGAACTTAACACTAACAGAATCTGGGTCATTCCAGACATTTGTAAAACCATATCAGTTTAACATATTTTTATACATTTGATGCCCAATGTTTTTATACCCATTTTCACAATCTTTTAGTGACGATATGTAAATGCTTTTATGTATTATGTTATCTGTTTTCAATAATTTAAACCAGTATTTAAGAATTCTTACATAACGCGTTATAAATAAAGGATTTCTATCCAATTCACCATAAACTCCCGATGTACAAGAACTATTTCTTACTTTTAAAATTTGTTTACAAAATGTTTAATGTATTCTTTCGATTTGCTTTAATTTTGTATATCCCCAAATTTCCGAAGAATAATTCAAAATTGACCTCTAACAAATGAATCAAAATATTTGACATAATATGTTTTGATTTCAACCTTATTTTTCTACAGTTTACAAAGAGAACATTTATTGCTTTCAAAGATTTTCCAGTAAGTTGTTCTTGGTTCAAAGCAAACTAAATAGTTGAAATAATTTACTACCTCTATATTCTCTCCTTTATAATGCCAAGATCCATTGTTTGACATCTCTTTTTCTAAAAAACATAATCTTTGTTTTAACAGTTGTTACAATAGTCATAAAGTAAATTAATTCTTTTGTACTTCCCCACGATATACCATATCGTCTGCAAATAATAGTAATATAAGTACCATCAATTTCTAAACCAGTATTAATTAATATCATTTTGTAAATATAGTTCTAGGTCCTCAATAAAAGAGAAAACAATATCGGCGAGTTTATCTCCCCTTAGTCCTTACCCAATCGCATATTCGAAAAAATCTGAATAGATGTTCACATTGTCTAACACATGATTGACTTTTTCATACATATCTTTTATTATATCTTTTATTATTCTTAACAATTTACCCTGTATCCCCATTTGCAAAGTTTCAACCATAATGCGTTTCTATAAATTGAATCAAAACATTCTTCAGATCAACAAACCCACAATATAGTCTTTTCTTATCATTCAGATATTTTTGAACAGTATTTAGTAAGACCAGCAATGCATCAGTGGTTGAGCGCTCTTTCCTGAATACAAATTGCTCATCAAATAAAACATGGTTATTATCACAAAAGGTCACAATTCTTTTATTTAATATTGTGGTAAAGAGTTTAGATAAACAACTTAATAAAGTGATACCCCTTTAGTTATTAACATTATTAAAATCTCCTTTTTTTATGCAATGGGATAAGTATACCTTCAGTCCACTTTTCTGGGAAATATCCAGAATCAAGTATAATATTAAACATGTCACACAAATGGGAAGATAAGATATCAATGCTTTCAATTAAATATGCATTCATTATATAATCACTTCCTATAGCTTTTTCTTTTTTTCAGGTTTTTAACTGCATCTAATATTTCTTGTACATTTATGGGCTTGTCAAGTTCCTCAATCTAAATCATCAAAGTTATGAGTATTGCAAAAATCCTCGGTTTCATCTATACCATAACTCTTATACTACTGGGTACATAGGATTTTGCTTAGTATCGAATTAGTGCAGCTTGCGATGTTTCCAATTCTAAATTATGCCAAATAACATTATTTTGAAATCATGTTTCACTATTATTACCACTACAAATATGTTTCCAAAAGAAATTATCGAAATAATTCTTGTTAACTCTGAATTATAATTACTCAAATGCTATTCAGTTAAAAGGGAGGTAATTTAGGATTATCTTTAAGCGGCCTTCGAATCATATTGCGTTTTGTCAGCACATTTCATGTTTTTATATAAAGGGAGGATAACTATTAAAAGATGCAACAATTTCAAAAATATTTTTTTTTTTTTAAAACTATTGGTCAAAACAAAGTACTTATCGCACAGTTATTCTAAAACATATTTAAAATAAGAGAATTAGTGAAGAAACAAAAGTGAATAATTAATAATTGTGTTCATTACTGAGCTATAGTACCTTTAAAGCTACACAGTCCCTATTTTAACTGGTAATAACTCATGAATATGAATGAATCAGGTGTGAATTGAAATGAATGTTGTTTAACGGCTCATCGACACAGTATAGGTGATTTAGAGCCGCCCCAGAGAGAGGGGAGGGATACATAGGAATCCGGTAACCGTGCCCTACTCTTATTATCGAATAGATTCCTATGGTTCTTTAACGTGCTCGGAGCATAGATACACGGGACCGCCCGGTTTACGTCCCCATCCGACAGCCGAGGCTAAGGGAAAGTGTCTTGCCCAACAACACACCGGCGAAACTCAGTGGCACCACAGAGGACTGAACCCGGGGGAATACTGCTTTAGAATATATGTCATAAAAACAATATTTGCCCGGAACGGGATTTGAACCATAGCCTTGCAATTGTAAGTTTTGAAGGATGTATGCCGAACCACTAGACCACGGCTATTTATTGGTTTGATGTAGCATTTTTAACACTAAATAGGCATTACGTAATAACAAGTGCGCACACACAAACTCATCAAGCGCTAAATAACAAGTCGAGATCTGGTTGTTTTGAGGCGAAGTATTAGTTTCATATTGATAACATACAGTATTACACCACCAGGCAATGTTAGTTTACACGTGGGACAAGATGGACTACATATTTATTGATCCATCTTGAGTTACGTTCAAATAAGTTGTTTTGTCTCATAACAAATGGTAGTTAGTATACCATTTTCTCAAGTAGCGTTATAGTTCAGTGGATAGAGCACCGGACCTGAAATCAGAAGGTTCTGTGTTCGAGCCCCGAAAGAGGCTAACTGTTTTTTTCTGTAAAAAATACTGTTACCCATGTATAGGTATGATGTGCACTGGTCCATGTATATACAGTAAATGATTTCCTGCGCTATATTTGCTAGCTTAAATACCCGATTTCGACATGAGCTGGTGAACATGAAGTTACAAAGAAAGACATGCCTACAAAGAAGAAATCGATTGATATAGAGACTCTGTAGCTTTAAAGAGCATTATTGTTATATTGAATATTATCTAGGGTATAGCTGAACAATACTTTGTACTTTATCTCATCCCCAAATACAATAGGCTCGAAATACGACATTATTTATCAATCAGATCCATACCAAACGGAATTTGCCAGATCTGAATAGATATCCGAATAGATATTGAATTGAAGATTTAAGGTGTGTAGCCTAGTCAGTAAAATTGCTAATCTTCCCTGAGGCCCTCTTATGATCCTCGATTTATTGAAATATGTTAACATAATTATATACCTGAACTAAATTTGTCAATTTTGAAAAACAGATTTGTAGAAATAAAAAAATAATACGAGAAAATTAATTGTGGACCTTGAGTTGTTTAACAAACTATGTTGCATTGTGTGCATTCAAGATATTCAATTTGGTCCAATCTTTATCAAATTTTAGTGAGAGGCCTAGGATACATTGTGAAACCAGTAGGCACCAATATAGTTTAATACATGTAATCGCAGTTGTAACGCGATTACCTTCCTGTTTATTTTTCAACCCTAACATATATACATACAAGTACTTAATATTCTCGTATTATGAATCATCAAGTGAGGATATTTAATAAATAATATATATTTAATTACTGTGTAAATATGTTAAGCTTAAATGTCAAATGATTCCCTTGTTTATTTGTAAACAAAAAGTCAAAATCAACAGGTACTCATTGGTAAAATACATATTTATGACCAGTTACTGCATATCACATGAGAGGTAATATTTTCTTTATCATCAGTGGTTAGTCTATTTTTAACACACATTTTATTAATTCAAGGGCCGTAAATGTTCATGCATATACATTTGTACTATTGTAGACAATGGTCGATGAGTGGCAGCCACCAGAGGGTTGCGGGGTGTCGTGGCCGCCAAAGTGGTTACTCTATTTATTATATATTCTGTTCCTTGCATACGCCAATGGTTGTATGGCAGGAGCATGTGATATGTGCGGTTGAGCCAAGGTTGTGTAGAAGGAACATGTGATAGGTGCGGCGTGAGCCAAGGTTGTATGGAACGAACATGTGAAATGTGCGACTTGAGCCAAGGTTGTATCGAACGAACATGTGATAGGTGCGGCGTGAGCCAAGGTTGTATTGAAGGAACATGTTATAGGTGCGACATGAGCCAAGGTTGTATTGAAGGAACATGTGATAGGTGCGGCGTGAGCCAAGGTTGTATTGAAGGAACATGTGATAGGTGCGGCGTGAGCCAAGGTTGTGTTGAAGGAACATGTGATAGGTGCGGCGTGAGCCAAGGTTGTATTGAAGGAACATGTGATAGGTGCAGCGTAAGCCAAGGTTGTATGAAACGAACATGTGATAGGTGCTGCGTGAGCCAACGTTGTATGGAAGGAACATGATAGGTGCGGCGTGAGCCAATGTTGTATGGAAGGAACATGTGATAGTTGCGGCGTGAGCCAATGTTGTATGGAAGGAACATGTGATAGGTGCGGCATGAGACAATGTTGTATGGAAGGAACATGTGATAGGTGCGGCATGAGACAATGTTGTATGGAAGGAACATATGATAGGTGCGGCGTGAGCCAATGTTGTATGGAAGGAACATGTGATAGGTGCTGCGTGAGCCAAAGTTGTATGGAAGGAACATGTGATAGGTGCGGCGTGTGCCAATGTTGTATGGAAGGAACATGTGATAGGTGCTGCGTGAGCCAAAGTTGTATGGAAGGAACATGTGATAGGTGCTGCGTGTTCCAGTGTTGTATGGAAGGAACATGTGATAGGTGCGGCGTGTGCCAATGTTGTATGGAAGGAACATGTGATAGGTGCGGCGTGAGCCAATGTTGTATCGAAGGAACATGTGATAGGAGCGACGTGTGCCAAGTTTGTAAGGAAGAAACATGTGATAGGTGCGGCTTGAGCCAAGGTTGTATGGAAGGAACATGTGATAGGTGCGTATAAAGGGCCACAACTCCTTAGGGTCCAAAATCATTCAACCGGAACACAGCGATGATATGCGCAAATATGCTTTGTACTGATCATCCCTTGCTAAGTTTCGTTGAAATCCAGTCAGATGTTCAGGAGAACTAGTGTGTACAAAGTTAGTGTATTAAAACATTTAAAGGGCCATAACTCCACCAACAATCATTCAAACAGAACGCGACAATGATAGCCGTAACCAAGTTTCGTTGAAAGCCGACCAGTGGTTGTGGAGAACTATTCCAGACAAAGTTTGTGTATTAAAACCTGTACAGAGCCACAACACCAACACAAATCATTCAACCGGAACATGACAACAATATGCGCAACTAGGGCCTGGTACTGATCAATCCTGCCAAGTTTCACTGAATTTCAGCCAGGAGTTCGCGAAAACTAGTCTGGACAAAGATTGTGTATAAGGGACAATAACTGTGTCAAAAATCATTCAACAAAAACATGGTAATGATATGTGCAACTAGTTAGTGTATTTAACATTTAAAGGGCCATAACTCTGCCAAAAATCGTTCAACCGGAACACATCGATGATATGCGCAACGGTACTCAACATCCCCGTCAAAATGTGTTGAAATTCGGCTAGGAGTTCAGAACAGACTAGTCTGGATAAAGTTTGTGTATCAAAACCTTTAAATGGCTATAACACTGCCAACAATCTTTCAACCGAAACACGGCGATGACATGCAAAACTTATGCTTGGTACTGATCATCCCTGCAAAGTTTCATTCAAATCCGGCCAGGGGTTCAGGCAAACTAGTCCGGAAAAGAATGTGTGTCTTAAAATCTTTAAAGGGCCATAACTCTGCCAAACATCTTTCAACCGAAATACGGCGACAACATGCATAACTAACCGTTGCTCCCAACTAAATTCCTTTTTGTTTATTTCGCTTTTCGGGGCATATAATTTTATTAGATCCTGGGACCATACGCCGCTGGATATAGGGGATGAAATAAAGATACAAATATTGCTATATCCACCGCCATATGCTTGCCATCTTCGGGATGGTTAAAATTCTGTGCGGTAGCTAGCATATTTCACTACCGCTCATGAACAGTCTCAATCAAACCGAGACTGCAATATTTCGTAAGTGTCGTGCTCGGCCGTTTCCAAAGGTCCATTATCATACACTTTTTTTGGTACCCTGCAAAGTTTCGTTGAAATCCGGCCAGGGGTTCATGAGAACTAGTCCAAAGTTTGTGTATTAAAACCTTTAAAGGGCCATAACTCGGCCAAAAATCATTCAACACGGTAATGGTATGCACCACTAGGCATAGTACTGATCATCTCTGCAGTTAAGTTGAAATCCGGCCAGGGGTTCTAGAAAAATATTTGGGACAAAGTTTGTGTATTAAAACCTTTAAAGGGCCATTACTCATTCAACCAATTTGGTACTGATCACCCATTCTAAGTTTTATTAAAATCTCGCCAAATGAAGGCCCTATTGTCTTAATGAGGCAACATACAGCATTTTTAACTAAATCAAGAGCATTTTTAACTAAATCAAGAGCCGTAACTCCGGTGTTACTAGTCCGATTTGGCTGGTTTCGAACTCATCCGAGCTTTCATTGATGTCAATAATCTGGTAAAGTTTGAAAAAGAGCGGATGAAAAATGAAGGCCCTATCGTGTTAACGAGACCAAATTATAGAGCATATTTCAGAAAATCAAGGGCCATGCACTACTCTGGTGTAAATGTTCCAATCTGGCTGGTTTTCGAACTAGTCCGAGCTTTTATTGATATTAACAATCTGGTAAAGTTTGAAAAAGATCGGATGAAAAATGAAGGCCCTATCGTGTTGAGGCAAAATATAGCAATTTTAACTAAATCAAGGGCCATAACTCCAGTGCAACGGGTCCGAACTGGCTGGTTTTCAAATCGTCCGAGCTTTCATTGATATCAACAATCGGGTAAAGTTTGAAAAATATCGGATGAAAAATGAAGACTCTATCGCGTTGAGGCAAAATATAGCAATTTTAACTAAATCAAGGGTCATAACTCCGGTTTTACTGGTCCAAACTTGCTGGTTTTCAAACTCTTCTGAGCATTCATTGATATGAGCAATCAGGTAAAGTTTGAAAAAGAGCAGATGAAAAACGAAGACCCTATCTCGTTAACAAGGCAAAATATAGCAATTTTAACTAAATCCAAACTGGCTGATTATAAAACTCGTCCAAGCTTTCATTGATATCAACAATCTGGTAAAGATTTAAAAATATCAGATAAAAATGAAGGCTCTATCGCGTTGAGGCAAAGTACAGCAATTTTAACTAAATCAAGGGTCATAACTCCGGTATTATTGGTCCGAACTTGCTGGTTTTCAAACTCATCCGAGCTTTCATTGATTATCAACTTGAAAAAGATCGGATGAAAAATGAAGGCCCTATCGTGTTAACAAGGTAAACGTTAACGGACGACGGACAACTCGCCATCCCATAATAAAGTTAGCTAATAAAGTAAGAGTTTTTCAAAGTTAAAATAGTGTTTGGGATATATGACTTCAGCTTTACTATTTTACTGAAGACGGTTGAAATACAGTAACGTATACATCGGTCTTACATGATGCATCTAACTATATGGCATGGAAATCAACGCCAAAAACAATAACAATTCAATGAAAACTGTATTGGCAGCAGTAGTGGATCGCTAATATACTTGCTCTGGTTTGATCCGTTTTCAAAGTTATATTCCAAAATATTTGAAAATGAATGCACATATTTAAACAAATTAATATAAAGAAGTTTTTGTTTTTGTACGGGATTTAATTTTTTCTGACTGACCCATGTCTTCTACATATGATCTGTTAGTGTAGTATTATATTGTATGGTGATAAGTTCCTATGTAAATGTGAATAGCAAAATCAAACGAAATAATGTCATACACTAACTAGACGGGTGTTCTGCGTAACACGGGTGTCGCCTGTCAGCGCTTTGTCAGTATAACAATGTTTTTAGGACCCAGATAAATCACCTTGACAAACTGGCCTGACTAAGTTTTCGTGAAGAAAGAAATGAGTATTTAACCCATATAATGACCTTCAGTGTGACCTTGACCTCTATGTTTTAGTATGATCATGTCGAGGTTGTCATGATGAGTATATATTGAAAGTTTGAAGAAATATCAAGAAACGAGAAAGTTATAGCCAACGTTAAGTTTTCGTGAACAAAAACATGAGTATTTATCCCATATAATGACCTTCAGTGTGACCTTGCCCTTTACATTTTAGTATGGTCGTGTCGATGTTGTCATGATGAGTATATAGTGAAAGTTTGATGAAGAAATATCAAGACATGAGATAGTTGTAGCCAACGTTACGTTTTCGTGACGGACGGACTGACGACAAAAGTGATCCCTATTTCAGAAAGGCGACACAAAATTAAGTGTTATTTATGAGGAACCATAGGATATGTATGCAATACAACGAAAATTGTTTAACAAATGATAATATTACCCATTCAAAGATACGTAACGAAGCTGACATGTATGCTTTTATGTGTAATATATGATGTGTAGACATCTCAATCCAAAGGTTATAGTGCAATGTCTTTGCAGCAAAATAACAAGCTCGTTTAGCTGTTAATGTGCACTGTATAGCTATAACATATTCAATTTAAAAGAAGTTGATCGGTTTGCCATTTTAGGACTATTTGAGTTTCCTTATAAATGGTCAAGTGATCAACAAAACATTCATATTTCAGAATTATCAGTCTTATTATTATAATAGGCCTAACTATTTACATATCAAAGTCCGAACTTTCAGCCGATAACCTCTTGCAAATATGTACTCTCGCGCTGGTTCTTCAGTACATTTTACATGTTTGTCATAAACTAACCTTAAACACATTCGCTTTTATAGGTTTATTTTAGGTATAATTGGTGAGTGATCCTGTTTGCATTCTGGACATTTAATCTTTAGTGTCACTGGAAGTACCCGTGTAATGTCCTGCGATTCTTATATTGTAATATAAGCTTGGACCTGCCATTTGAGCCCGCAGTGGAAGAAATAACAGTTTCACAGCTACCTTGTTTCCGTGGCCAATGTCTTAATCAATTGTACCCGACCTGGGATTCTTGTTTGCATGGCAAATGGTTCCTTGCATTACCTCTAAGTTTTGTGAACAATTGCACGATTAAATTGTCCAAAGCGTTTTGTGCCTTGTTCGAGACGACGAATACTGTCAGCTGTTCCCAACCATTATTATTATTATAATAGGCCTAACTATTCACCGTTCAAAGTCCAACATTTCAGCCGATAACCTCTTGCAAATATGTACTCTCGCGCTGGTTCTTCAGTACATTTTACATGTTTGTCGTTAACCTTAAACACATTCGCTTTTATAGGTTTATTTTAAGTATAATTGGTGAGTGATCCTGTTTGCATTCTGGATATTTAATCTTTAGTGTCACTTGAAGTACCCGTGTAATGTCCTGTGATTCCTATATTGTATTAAATCATGGTGTCTATAGTGCTTTCTTCAGCGTTTCCATACAATGTACGTAAGAGCTGCACATTTACATCGTACATCTAAGTACAATGTATCATGTTTCCACAAGGTTTTTGACATTCTTTTGTTTTATCTCATCTGGACACTTCCAATTTGATGCCATATTTGGACAAGTTTTCTTTTCTAGCGCCTTTAAGTCAAATGCTTCATATCCATTTAAAAATGAGAAAGAAATTCAACACGTTTTCCCGCATAGCTTGGACCTGCCATTTGAGCCCGCAGTGTGGCAGGAAGAACAGTTTCACAGCTACCGTGTTTCCGTGGCCAATGTCTAAATCAATTGTACCCGACCTGGAATTCTTGTTTGGATGGCAAATGTTTCCTTGCATTACTTCTAAGTTTTGTGAATCAAGTGCACGATTAAATTGTCCAAAGTGTTTTGTGCCTTGTTCGAGACGACGAATACCATCAGCTGTTCCCAACCATTATTATTATTATTATAATAGGCCTAACTATTCACTTATCAAAGTCCCAAATTTCAGCCGATAACCTCTTGCAAATATGTACTCTCGCGCTGGTTCTTCAGTACATTTTACATGTTTGTCGTTAACCTTAAACACATTCGCTTTTATAGGTTTATTTTAGGTATAATTGGTGAGTGATCCTGTTTGCATTCTGGACATTTAATCTTTAGTGTCACTGGAAGTACCCGTGTAATATCGTGCGATTCTTATATTGTAATATAAGCTTGGACCTGCCATTTGAGCCCGCAGTGGAAGAAAGAACAGTTTCACAGCTACCTTGTTTCCGTGGCCAATTTCTAAATCAATTGTACCCGACCTGGGATTCTTGTTTGGATGGCAAATGGTTCCTTGCATTACCTCCAAGTTTTGTGAATCAATTGCACGATTAAATTGTCCAAAGTGTTTTGTGCATTGTTCGAGACGACGAATACTGTCAGCTGTTCCCAACCATTATTATTACTATAATAGGCCTAACTATTCACTTATCAAAGTCCCAAACTTCAGCCGATAACCTCTTGCAAATATGTGCTCTCGCGCTGGTACTTCAGTACATTTTACATGTTTGTCGTTAACCTTAAATACATTCGCTTTTATAGGTTTATTTTAGGTATAATTGGTGAGTGATCCTGTTTGCATTCTGGACATTTAATCTTTAGTGTCACTTTAAGTACCCGTGTAATGTCCTGCGATTCCTATATTGTATTAAATCATGGTGTCTATAGTGCTTTCTTCAGCGTTTTCATACAATGTACGTAAAAGCTGCACATTTACATCGTACATCTATGTACAATGTATTATGTTTCCACAAGGTTTTGGACATTCTTTTGTTTTATCTCTACTGGACACTTCCAATTTGATGCCACATTTCGGACAAATTTTCTTTTCTAGCGCCTTTAAGTCAAATGCTTCATATCCATTGAAAAACGAGAAAGCAATAGAAAATTCAACACGTTTTCCCACATAACTTGGACCTGCCATTTGAGCCTTCAGTGGAAGAAAGAACAGTTTCACAGCTACCTTGTTTCCGTAGCCAATGTCTAAATCAATTGTACCCGACCTGGGATTCTTGTTTGGATGACAAATGGTTCCTTGCATTACCTCTAAGTTTTGTGAATCAAGTGCACGATTAAATTGTCCAAAGTGTTTTGTGCCTTGTTCGAGACGACAAATACCATCAGCTGTTCCCAACCATTCTCGTGGGTGCTTGAATTTAGCAACATACTTCGTTTGTTTCATAACGTCTTCTCGTAGCTCCTGCGCCTCTATCAACATTAATGTGTTTCCAGGCTGAGTTTTCGTTCCAAACCCAAGAAGGCTCTTAAGAATGAACAGATAGAATCTAGATTGCGGAGTTTTCAATGTGTCGTACCATGTTTGGACATATTCTAACACCGTTTCTATTTTGTAAGGTTGTTCAATACTTTTGTGCCTGATTGCAACCAACCATTCCTTGTAGTCAAGATCCAGAACACGTTTAGAGAATTTGATATCTCGACTGGTAGCCTCTTGGAAGTTCTGTTCATACGCCTTTATTATCTTTAAGATTTTAACCTCACTGTCAATGTTCTCCAGTACGCCATATATGAAGTCGGAACCAGCTTGGAGTTTGAGCTGTGCGATGTAGATGCGGCGATCTTGTATTGAATTGCCACTCGGTGTTAAATAACCGGAGGTGCTCTTCTTGAATATTGCCGTGTACCATCTTTGGTATGTTATCAAAGACTCGCCAATTTCTTCAGGATCGAGACTACTGAAACATTCAAGAAACAGATCATCTATTTCATGAATGCATTCTTGCACAAACATACTTATTTCCGACTGGTCGTTTTTTCTAATGAATGCGTCGATACTTTTGCAGCCTCCCCGTTTTTGTACAAAGTCGCAAAACATGAGACGTATGAATATTTCTCCTCTGAAAGCATTCAGATCTTCTTGAACGTTTGGGTTGTACAGTCTACATTCCTGGAAACACTGACATGCAGACCTAACATCTTGAAGCAAGAACTCGGCAGTTTCAGGGAAATTTTTCAGATCCGTGGTATGTTCTGGTCTATCACCAAAGCGTTTCCCTGTAATTTTTTCTATTCTTTTTTGGAACATTTGCCCATACATATGGTTAGTCGTCATCATTGTAAGACGCGTTGTTCTAGAAATTGCATCCAATTGTTTTCCTTTGGTTTTCGATTCACACAGTGCCAAGGCTTCTTTGAAACATCTTTCAGCTTCTTTTTCCATTTCGGGTTTAAAAAGCATATAAAGACGGCCAAGGTGAGCCCAAAAAGGTGGTTGGTCTGGAAACGAGTTCGCTAGCTGTTCAAGAACGTTAAACCGAGCTGTAAAAGGAGGTCTATTTTCCAGATCAATGAGTAGATGAGAAATGAACTCTCTTCTTTTTTCTTTGACATTTTCTCTTTCTCCAAGAGGTTTGAAGTCTCTTGAAATGAACGTTCTCGTCATCATCATTGGTATCATAAACCCTTGGGATGGTGTCTTATTTCTTGACGCTGCTTCTTGAATGAACTGTATAGCAAACCTTTCCAAATCTATCTTTTTTTCAAGGCATAAATTCTCATTCCTTGTACTGGATCTTTCATTTGGCCAAGGAAGAATCTGTTCTAAGATTTCTTTTGCTATGTAGAAATGACTTATTCTGGTCATGTTTTGTTTTCCCTCTTGCGTATCCTGAACGATCAGGTTTTGCATATATTTTGGAAAGTCTTTTATTGTAGCTACCCTATTTGAATCCACAATATTCAGCATTTTCTCGAAGAAAAGACAAGTGATTCCTGTTTGTCCATAGTAGTAAGTGAGTGAAAGCATCCCTAGAGCAATTTGCCATGGTTCCAAATGCTCGACAGTCTTCTCCAGCTGAAGAAAACCTTTCACATAGGCCTCAATGCCTTTATACTCGTATGTGTATGCCGCAAGGCCAAATTCAAATATCATTCTTTGCTTACCGAGTTGGACGTCATTGTTCAATTTGTGAATATGTTCTATCTTCTTGTTATCTTTGCATTGCTGTTGAAACTTAAGGGCAATTACATTTGCTTCCTTCGGGGATACATAACCAGGAAGCCAAAACCTTCCTTTGTGTAACCCCTTCCATTCCATAGGGTAAGGGTATCGTTTGACACAGAGTGCAATAACGGCCATGTGTCCGACTTCTTTGACTAATTCGTCCAATCGTTGTTCTTCTTCTCCGTCAAGCAACAGGAGTATTGGAAGATCAGTAATTTTGTAGATAAATTCAAGACGATTTTGAACCTCGTTGACTGAATACCCAGAACGTACCTTTGCTTGCACGCATGGTACCTCTTTTCGAAGTTCCCACAAAATTCGTTGTGCCAGCGTGGTTCCACCGCTTCCTGGAGCATGATTCAGAGTAAACGTGCTAGATTTATAGATCTTGATATCTTTTCGGATGTCACACAGCATGCTGTCCATGATGTCTCGTTCTGCATCAACATGACCTGCACCTAGTTCGTACCACATCCACCAGGGAAGGGTTCCACCTTTGTAGAAATTATCACATTCCTCTCGAAGAATATCCCCACTTTTTTGATTAGAATCGTGTTGCTTGTCAAGAAAAAGAATATCCATATGTTCTTTCAACCAAGATGCACGATGGTGATCTATTTCTATATTTTCAGCTTGGTTTGATGTTGGAAGCTGATATTGTCTAGAAGACGTCGACTTATTATGATCAAGACAGCGCTGTACAACTTTGGATAGCTCTTCCAGATTTAGGTAAACATGAGTTAAGTTGCCAACAAAGTACCGTTTCGTTGTTGAAAGTATCGACATTGCTTCTCGCGGCTTCGGCTCATTATCATCAATGATAATTATGGGTGCATCAATCCATTTATCAAGTTGCTGTAGCAAGCTATGGACATATTCAGGCGTAAACAGATCAGACGGCCATAGTACAATGATTCGAAATTTCGTATATTCCGAAAAGTTACTAATGTTTTGAAGAATTCTTGTCAAACCAGCATTTACATCTTTATTTTTATTCCAGCTTCGAATATCGTCTGTTTTCATTGAATCAGGGTTGTCATAAGACCCTCTAATAGAGACCCAGTGAGTGCTTGTATCAGTTATGGTTGTGAATTTATCGAGTAAAGTGTGGAAATAAAGTGATCTGTGCGACTCTAATTTATCTTCAACAACCGACAACAGACCTTCTTTCCTGCTATTTTGATCAAGATCGAACACTACGGACCAGGGTACTAATGCTAAATCTTCCATGTATTTTTTGCGTTCCACTTGCCCAGCAACAAGAATAAAATGACCGTCTTTAAAATCATTAACAGCTTTGTACAGTAGCTGGAATTGAGTCCCTTTTGCATGAGAGGTGACTTCTTCCTTTTCCGATGTGTTAATGGTGACGTTTACCTGATTTACAAGGTTTACTTTTTCACCAGAATTGGGTTCACTATGCTCAAGTCTATCAGTTGTCCTTGTCTTCTCACGACTTGGTCTTCTCTGTTCGGAGAGCTTCTCTAAAAGTACAACCAATTCAATGAATACAATGAGTGATTGTAAACAAAAGGTATTGATTTGAAGTAATCGATACAGATTTTAAAAGCTGTAGGCATGCATAACCCCTTAAAAAGACACATAGTAATATTGTTTAATCTTTTTTATCCCATACTATTTGGCATTTCTCCTTGCCATTTAGTAACGATAAACCACATAGAAATGAAAACGAAATAAAATGAAAACTAAATCAGATAATTTAAATACCGTTTTAGAAAACCTTCGAAAACCTTCGAAAATTTCTTACATAATTGCCTTCAAATCGAAATATCAAGTCGCACATACAAAATATTTTTTTACGTTTTCTCACATAAAAAGATAGGAAACAGAAAATGTGAAACTTGCAATATTCTAGAGGATAAATTTCACATGCCATTTGATTGTAACCGTTACGATAATTTCTGAAATATAATACGTCAACCCTTACTAAGTCTACATAAAATGGCGTAGCATGTATTCAACTATCATGAATCTAATGCAATCGGGCAGTCAAAGTGTATCATGTGTTTACCATAAGCAACAAAGTATTAATTGACGAGTAATAATAATTTTCCTTGGTTGAAATAAGCTGCATCACTGTTTTACATTTTCACATTTGATAGCTAAATAGTGAATTGAATTGACACGTGCATACACTCTGTGGCAAGTATGGCTTAATTTTGCATTATGATATTCAAAATATCGGAGAAGGAGGGTGTAGGGGTGCATACCCCACTACTACACTAGAATCTACGGCCCTCAACACAAAATGTCCTCCCCGATTATCGCAGGTAAAACAATTCTCATGTGTACTGTAACACAATAAAGAGAAATAAAAGAACACATGTGGAATTTGTAATCATAGATATAGTGTATAATACATGTCTCATCATCGTTAACTTATCTATTCATATTTGCTCAAAGTAATTCATGACTTATTGCTCGTTTGTCTGTTTGCGTGTTTGTTTTTGTGTATTGTGGTTGACTGTCGTCTTTGAATGCTACTTTCCCTGTCCGACTTTTATATCTTTCTTTTTTTTCCCATGAAAAACTGTCAATTAGTTTCAGAGAAGTAGTCGCCACAAAAAAAGTTTACAGACGGACGAACCCACGGACGACGGACGGCACACCACAAAAGCTCGGCTGATCTTTGATCAGTCGAGCTAAAAACAACAAAATAATGTTCAAATGAAATTTCCGATAATTGTAAAGAAGCGATATTGATAAAATTAACAAAAGATATCAATAATGAAAAATAAAGGCCCTATCGTCTTAACGCGCCATAATATAAGCTCACCATAGGTAAAACAAATTAAATATGATGACGACGGACAAAGTGATCACTTATTCTTTGAAAATGTCTAAGTTCAACATTCCAAAATATAAATATAATATATACGGTACACTAATATTTACCTGGATTTATGACACTAGTCTTCATATCCCTTTCTGTCGATATACTGTCACTGTTGACGAATGTTTGATTCGTCGATATATCTATTCGTATCCCTCCTGCAATCAACATCCCAATATAAATATTAGAGCATTTTATTTAACATTCCCAGAAACATGTGAGGTTGGTTCAATGAATCCGGTGACAATTGTAACCGGGTACAGGTATATGGTGAAATAGCGAATACTAACTGTGTGTCCTCGATAGCTCAGTGGTAAGAGCCCTGGTACGGTAAACCTGAGACTCTGGGTTCGAGTCCCGGTTGAGAAACGATTTTTTCACCGCCTATTATATTTGGGGGCTCGTTCGGGATCCAGGACCGTGTCATCATATTTCGTAAAGATTCGACACCATTTTTTAACGTTTCCACAACAATTAGGTATAAAAATTAACAGACGGACGACGACATACAATATTAAAAAGTTACTCAATCAGTATAAAAGTAATTTAAGGACTCTTCTGCGACAACGAATATCACAACCTGACTTCTATGGTGATGTGATTTATAAACTTCGTAAGATTCTTGGTCATGATTACTTTCATACTATCTTTGTTAAACTTGTTAAAAAGTTTATCAAAAGAGGTTATGACCCTATCATTTTGCAACGTACTGCATGCTTGGTGGTGGACCCTTTTACAGTTCGCCACTATGCTTTCGTCTTTAATTGTACGATGACCGGACAAGCTGTGGACCCTATGATGACGCCTACCTAAAGCCCATTGTGACGGTGGCGTTTGATGTTTGTCCATGATCTTTCTTGTCTGCCCTTAATGGTTTATTCTATTACTGCTCTGGCTTCTGCCAAGTCATTGAGTACCTTCATTGTGGCTTTCTAGGCTATTGTTTTTTGTATTATATTTACACGAGCATATTTGTGTTTTACTTATATTGCCTATTGATGCTGCCTTGTTGGTTAGAGATTAGATCATGGCGGGGATTTCTTTATTTACACTGTCCTGTTTTAATGGGATGACAGTAGGGTAAGTGTGAGGTTTGGTGCACCCTAGAACCGGTTTAAACCTCCAGTGGCCTACTTTGCCACTGACCGTTCCAAGGCGATAGTCCTATTGTTAACTCTTTTGTGTTTGTGATGTCGTTTGCATTTATTATTGCTTTTGCCTTCTTGTTTGTCTGTTTGCGTGTTTGTTTCTGTGTTTTGTGGTTGACTGTCATCCTTGAATGCTACTTTCCCTGTCCGATCTTTTTATATTTCTTTTAGCGTCTCCTTGGCCAAATGGTTAACGAGGTTGCCTTGTAAACCTTCGCCTCTCACCGCTGCGCGTTCGAATCCCACTGGGAGCTCGACTTGTAAGTGAGGAAGTGTCGATTCTTACGGATGGTGGGAGGTGTACAGTACTGGTTCTACCCAGGAAAGGTGGGTATTCTGCCTCCAACACAAACATTAAATGAACCATATTTTGGTAGTAAAATTATTCATGTTGACGTAAAGATAAACTCTACGTTTATAGACTTAGAGAAAACGTGAATTTTCTTACGGACGAACAACGGTAACACTATGTCAGCTCCAGTTTCGTAGCGGGGTATAACTTGTGTATATTGAATTCGTAGAATTTGTATATCAACATATTACGTTGAATTCGACATGGAAATGTTTGTTTGTGGGTGCGGGGTGGGGCGGTTATGCAAAGGCAGTAAAATAAAAGTATAGCCAATATATTTGCCAAGTTGTCCTGAAATGTTTATCATGCTGATTATGATCATTATATTACCTTTTTCTTTCTCCTTCGCTTGTTTGATTCGCTCTATATCGTTTCTAATTCCTGAAAACTGTTCCGTAAATGTGCCTTTCACATTAGTAAGTTTCGACTCCAACTATTGTGTTTTTTTCTGAGTAAGGGCTGAAGAATAATAGAAAGATGGTACAATTTATGGCAACCAGAGTCTGACTATATAACGTGTGTCATGTAAAGAACTGTATTACTTCTATTATGCTACACACTGTATCAGCCGATACGTATAAACAAGATGGACCTTTATCGCCTTAGTATTACATATTGATCGTATGATTGTAAACACCTTTCGTAGAATGATTCATAGCATAGTGGTAGCAGGTACAAAGGCAAAGGTTTCCGAATAAAAGTACCGTTCTTTTTAAACAGAAGTTTAAAGGTGGCAACTCACTAATGTTCGCCATTGCAATTATTTACATGTGATATATATAAGGGGTAAATATTGATGAGATTCGAATGTAGACTTCTCAAATTATTGTAGACTTCTGAAATAGTATCTCAAAAGATTTATTCATAATTGTTTTAACCTTTTTGCTTGACTTGTTTTTTCTTGACTGATTGTATCTCTTCTCGGAATTGAGTGTGCGTTTCAGCTAACTGATTAACGGCATCTAAAATGTATTTTTTATTGTAGCATATTTAAACAGTATATATGAATCAAGATAACCCACAATACAAATACTAGAAGTGTGCTCCTTTGAACAGACTAACGTCGCATGCCTTGTAATTTTCAGTGATCTTAAACTTTGACCTACTGATCATGTTGATCATAAAGTCCTCTCGCTAAGTACAAATAAGTTATACAATTTGAAGACGATGGGTGCAACTTTTCACAAGGCATTGGACGGAAACTATGTTTTTTTATCGGATCACAGTAACCTTGACCTACTGATCGTAAAATCAATAGGGATAATTCTCTCACTGAGAAACATCTCGAGTTATAACGTTTGAAAGCGATTGCACCAATCCTTTAGAAGTTAGTGAGCAGACGACACAAAAAGATGTTAAAAAATCCAACTGATGATCCAAACATTTAAGTAATTGATCACAATGACCTTTACCTTTGGATGACCTTTACCTTTGGACTATTCAATTGATCTGTGTCACTGAGAATCACCCTCCATGAAGAGTACGATATGATAATTTAATATGGATATTTATGTAAACAAAGATGGCCACTGGCAGCCATGATTAATGTCGATTCAAAATAATTTTCAACAAGGACCAACATAATGTCATGCTGATCATTTTAGAAAAAGTCCCATATCAACATCACTTATAGTTTTCAACCAGTAGTGGCTACAAATTTGATTTTTAAAAAAAGATTTTTAGCCATGGCGGGCATCTTGAACTTCCGGCCGACCTGAAATTTTGCTAAGATCAACTAGACATCAAGAGCAAAATTTCTTTTAAGTATTATGGAAATCCTTCAAGTAGTTTCAGAGGAGTAGTCGCTAAACGTTTTTACTATATAATTCTATGTAAACAAAGATGGCCGCTGGCAGCCATCTTAGATGACGAATCAAAATGATTTTTGACAAGGATCAGCAACATTGTCATGCTGATCATTTTAGAAAAAGTCCCATATCAATATCACTTATAGTTTTCAAGATGTAGTCGCTAAAACTTGTTTTAAAAAAATACTTCTTTTTAGCTGTCGCGGCCATCTTGAATTTCCGGCCAACTTGAAATTTTACTAGGATCAACTAGATATCAAGAGCAACATTGCTGTGAAGTTTTATGAAAATCCGCCAAGTAGTTTCAGAGGAGTAGTCGCTAAACGCTTTTACTATATATGGCCGCTGGCAGCCATGTTTAACATTGAATCAAAATGATTTTCGACAATGACCAACATCATGTCATGTTGATCATTTTAGAAGAAGTCCCATATCAATATCACATAGTTTTCAGGAAGTAATCGCTACAAATCTGTTTTTTTTTAATTTATTTTTAGCCGTGGTGGCCATCTTGAATTTCCGACCGGCCTGAAATTTTGCTAGGATCAACTAGACATCAAGAGCAACATTCTTTTGAAGTTTCATGAAAATCCGTAAAGTAGTTTCAGAGGAGTAGTCGCTACACGTTTTTGTTATATAACTCTATGTAAACAAAAATGGCCACTGGCGCCATGTTTAATGGCGAACCAAAATAATTTTTGACAAGGATCAACATCATGTCATGCTGATCATTTCAGAAGAAGTCCCTTATCAATATCACTGATAGTTTTTAAGAAGTAGACGCTACAAAATTGTTTATTAAAAATCTATTTTTTGCCGTGGCGACCATCTTCCGGCCGAACTGAAATTTTGCTAGGATCAACTAGACATCAAGAGCAACATTCCTGTGAAGTTTCGTGAAAATCCGCCAAGTAGTTTCAGAGGAGTAGTCGCTAAACGCTTTTACTATATAACTCTATGTAAACAAAGAAGGCCGCTGGCAGCCATGTTTAACGTTGAATCAAAATGATTTTCGCCAATGACTAACATCATGTCATGTTGATCATTTTAGAAGAAGTCCCATATCAATATCACATAGTTTTCAGGAAGTAGTCGCTAAAAATCTGCTTTTTTAATTTATTTTTAGCCGTGGTGGCCATCTTGAATTTCCGACCGGTCTGAAATTTTGCTAGGATCAACTAGACATCAAGAGCAACATTCTTTTGAAGTTTCATGAAAATCCGTAAGTAGTTTCAGAAGAGTAGTCGCTACACTTTTTTGCTATATAACTCTATGTAAACAAAAATGGTCACTGGCGCCATGTTTAATGTCGAACCCGATCATTTCAGAAGAAGTCCCATATCAATATCACTGATAGTTTTTAAGAAGTAGATGCTACAAAATTGTTTTTTAAAAATCATTTTTTTGCCGTGGCGGCCATCTTCCGGCCAACTGAAATTTTGCTAGGATCAACTAGACATCAAGAGCAACATTCCTGTGAAGTTTCATGAAAATCCGTCAAGTAGTTTCAGAGGAGTATTCCTACAAGTTTTTATTACATTACTATGTAAAAAAAGATGGCCACTGGGTGCCATGTTTAATGACGAATCAAAATAATTTTCGACAAGGATCAACATCATGTAATGCTGATCATTTTAGAAAAGTCCCATATACTTTCAAGAAGTAGTCGCTATAAACTTGTTTTTTAAAAATATATTTATAGCTTTTTCGGCCGTCTTGGATTTCAATATGAGTTTTTGCTAGGATCAACTAGATATCATGGGCAACATTCCTGTAAAGTATCCTGAAAACCCATCTAGTAGTTTCAGAGGAGTAGTCGCCGCAAAAAAAATACGGACGACAGACGACGGACACCGCACCCACGGCATAAGCTCTGCTGATCTTTGATCAAAAGAGCTAAAAAAGTTTAATTGCATCAAAATCAATATTTTGCAGACAAGGAGTCCATAAATTAACAAGTGTTTGGAAAGGATAATCTTTATTATTGGTATAAATATTGCTGATTAGTCATGTACTCTGTTGTGTTAAGATTTGTGAATGCCACTAGAAATATGCCTGGTAATTTGAACCGTTACGTTATTTAATGTCTTTTATTTCTTGGTCTTGTTATTGAACCCATGTCGGATATTTATTTAATTACATCTTTATTTGTTATAACTGTTACACAAATGATTTACTGTATGTCGCGGATTCTATTTATAATCCAATTATATCTGATATGTATCTATTTCATCTATGCATGGTAATTGTTCTAATATATGATATATATAAATGAATAAACATTATCGTCTGTCGTTATATATATACTCAACAAAAAAAGATACTGCCGCAACTTTACCCATACATGTAGACAAAAAAACATATATTTTGTTTGGTCTTATATGTTAATACCTTTGTTAAAAGGCCAGCACTGTCATGAAAACATATTTCCTTGAATCAAACTTATACGCACAGTTAATCCCCTTGTTTTGGTTTAAAGCATTTCCAGGTCTTATGGTTTAAACGTTGATTTAACACAGTTTTTGTTCTGTTGAACTAAACAGAAGATAATCCCAGCACCAACAAGACAGAGAAAGTAAGCTGACATGTTCACTCACTTTTGCGCAATACAGCTTTCAAGAATGAATATTTTCAGATTACCTCCCTTTATAATATAAATATATTGATTTCGCAATTTGAATAAAACATATTTTAGCAGCAACACACTAACTCTGGTTTTTGATGATTATTAATATTGATCAGAATGATAGAGTGATAAGTATAAAATGATGAAATTGTAACAAAGTCAACCCTATGCAAATCACAGCTTAACATGTGGAAGTTTCTTTTTTTTGTTCAGTATACATCATCTCTATTAGATTTGTTACTAAACTATTTATTGCTACTTTCGATATTCTCCTTACTACGCACCTGCTATTTTCGTTATATTTCGGAATGGTCATTACGGTACGGTTTTACGTTATAAGACATAATGCGCATTAATTTGTACAGGATCAAAAATTCCTTCAAAAACAAGGTATTTATACTTAAATTTCAGTTAAAATCACTTAATGTTTACCAACGCTTACATATTTATCAAATTTTGTCAATATACGGATCTTTTGCCCATTTACAGATTTGCAAATGGTACTACTTTTATCGCACTGTAATCTGGTGATCTTTGGTTTCTAGTAGAAATTCTTGTCCGCCAGATTTCCCACTACATAGTCCAACAAGAGACAAACGACTGGTGGCGTTAAAGCCGGGTTTTTCAAAATGTGAAAGGTAAGTTCCCGTGTGTTTGGTTAAACTATTTAATAGAGCTTTTTTGGGGAGTGGGAGGATGCTTTAATGTGTAGTATAGCGACGTGAAATATCTAACACAAGAATAGTCTTTAATATGTATTTATTAAACTACTATCTATTTATCTTCCACAATAACTATACACAGTTTAAAACAGAGTAAATGTTCAACTTTCAATAAATGTACAACTTATATCGTGCAAGCAGTCCTAGTTCAAACGGTATGCGAGTCAAGCTTTCAAAAATGAATCTCCCTAAGGAAGGCAATCTCGCTTCTTATATAGCGAGAAATTTGTCCCACTTTCTGACTGGCACGTGTGCTCTTAAAAATGGACTAGCTGGATCTGAGTCGCCTCACCCGGTTCAATCGTACACATCTCAGCATTTTGTGGTAAACAAGATAATTAACCCATTTGCAGCCTATGCACTTATATAAGCCTCCCATTGTTTTAAACCAAAGTGATCTTCTCAAGCTACACGTTAAGTGGGT
>JAWPHD010020952.1:0-29833 GCA_037043455.1 Cyrtodaria siliqua | reverse complement strand
ATGCAAAGAAGTGTAAAAATGCCATGCTTGAGCAAGCTGAATGACACTATATAATGAGGAAACAACAGCATCCTACGTCTTGAGATAAATGAAGTTCAAATATAAATCATGACCCTCATAAGTGGCTAAGCAACACTATCCTAGTATAGGATAGTGTCACTTAGCCGCTTATGAAACCCCGGTTTCATCTGCTAAACACGTCATACATGTAAAATTCAATGACTAAGTTTTACCAGTTATAGAAATATAGTTGTCGGCATTTTCCTTTATGTTACGTTACTAAATTACCTATAAACGAGAAATGATAATGTATAAGTTAAGTACCCCATGCATGACTATGTTACAGATACCGTCAGTGTATTTACAGTGTGTGTGTATATCTCCTTGAAAAATAAAGTTTATTTGAAATGAACGCTATTTCTTTTAAAAGAAAATAAATAAAGTAAATGTAAATATGTAATGGAATGTTGCTATTTAATGAGCCGTGGAGCCCAGAGAATTTTTTGAGCCAGGGCCTTTTTACCAGTTTTGGGGAAGGGGCCTTTTGGTAGTGGCTGGGGTCGGGAGTTAACGAGAACAAATAGAGCCCGAATTGGAGGGGAGATTTTGTGCGTGTCCGATTTAATTATCACCCACGCACACACAAAAGAGATAAATCCTCGCAATCATGCGAATTGTCAGGTGATAAATTCACTCAGTTTAAGTTATTTCAGGATGTCGTTACCACCTCAACGTTTGAAAATGAAATTGTTGTGAACAACCCATGCCATGGCATGGAAACATGCATTTGCTTCGGATAAAAAATGATGAACAAATTGAAAAACGAGTTACAATTTACAAAAAACGTACTTGTTATTTATCTGCAGTGTTCTACGACAGTCAAACTGTTTCATTCTTTACGTAAACACACTGCAGTGTAACATCAGGTTCTACGATATGCCACTCGCCTGTTTCAACTTTTACCAGCTTTTCAACACATTCTACGTATGCATGACGTAATCTGAGGCATATTTTTTACAAAGGCGTTCTCGCCAGTAACAGAGGTATGCGTAAAATAGATAACGGCAGTCTGAATCGACAGTTGTACAAAAGAAAATGGCGGCGTTTTGCGATTTTTTCAATGAAATAGTCCGGCACTGTTCACCAAAAAAGAATCCCTGTAGCGGAGTATCAAAATGATCAGAAAGCTGAATAATTAGTTCCTGGCGCACCCACAGCATATTGTAAAATAAACATGAAGTTTAATTATTTTTTTAAGTTAAAAGAACTTTTAAATTTGATTTAAAGCTGTATCGACTATCGTATTATTTTTTGTGCAAATAATTTCTAACAGAAGAACATATCTTGAGGTCATTAAAACAAGGATGTCATGATTTCACTTAAAGTATGACGTCATCTAATAGGTTAATTGACATATTAAAGATACATTTTCTCGTCTTATAGGAGTTATAAATATAAATGTTTATACATGCTTTTGTTTAAACTCGTTGGCTAAATTAATTGTTGGTTAACTTATTATATATCTATCAAGACTTAGCATTGATTTGCAAATGACATAATTTAAGTCTTGCACCAAAAAAGCTATATTACATCACTAGTGCTAAATAGTGATTATATCACTTTGCAAGAACTATTTTTTACCTTTATTTCTGGTAATCCTCATTTGCATCACCTCAATCACTTCTTCGAAGCATATCTCGATTGTATCTAGAAGGTTTCCACATTGGTCACTTCCTAATAGCATTAATTCCCAAAAGGGAATTTGCATTCAAAATCCGAAGTTTTGCAATGTCAGTTAGGCAATTGCTCCTTCTATTGTTTATTTATATGAAAGCATTGATAAAAAGGTCATCTGTATTGTAAATAATAAACATGCAACGCGTTCAAACATAAACAGGCGTGGCTAACGTCCATATTATTCATGTAGCATATGAACATACCACCTTTCGATATGTGCGGTATGATCCCGAAGAATGACAGAATTGGCTGAGTGTTCGTGAATTCATTTTTCTCCTCATTCATTGCTTCTAACATCATGTGCAACATTTCGGGTCGCTGTGACCTACTTTAGACAAAATATAGTAACGTCAGTCTCCGCAGCTACGAATACTTATTCCTTGCAGTATTTTCACCACACTTCATCAGAATGTTCCGTATATGCATCTAATATCAGGTTCAAATATCATGTGACCTCTTGCTCCTAATGGGATTGACATTGGTGTTGGGCAAATCAATCTGGACGGGCTCGATATGTCGATCGTGACCTTCTTATTGTTTTCATAAATTACAAACAGTTGAATCCTCCATTTTGATGAATTGCAAAACCACTATCAGGCACTGATAAAAGTTGAAAGAATATACAATGGTCTGCTATTTCTCCGGGAAAACTGCAAGAACTTCTTACTGATATGGTCATTACTTATATTGAACAGCATAAAGCTTCCGTTCCTTCTGTGTCATTAACTGTTGTTTCATGCAAATTTCACGTTGAACAAGAACATAACATATAAACATGATAAAGACTAACGTGGTGGAACTGCTCTGAAAATATAAAACGATATATATTATCTATTTTCTCAGATTTGGGCGATGACAATTTGTTTTTGTAATCCCATATGCAAACAAACAGTGTTGATTTTTATGGGTGGCTGGAGGTATACAGTACCGGTTCTACCCACGAATAAGTGGGAGGGTTGCCTCCACCACAACCATATTGTTCTCCATGCATAGCCTAAAATGTGCTGAACAATGACCGTTAATGGATTAATATAAAATAAAAAATATAAAAAGCTGAATAACTATGAAATGTCAATTTAAATTGTGAAATGGTTCTACAATATGAAGTAGCAGTTTCTTACAATACAGTGCAATAATTAATAAGTGTTAATTAAATTATTACAATCAGTCTTTTTAGTTCACAATAGTAATCACCAGGTTATAAATAGCGGTCACGCGTGATCACCTCGGCAATATTTACACATGGACGCTCGCTTTGCCAGACATTGCAAGTTTTTACCGCCAAGATTAAAATAGCTATCCCTGGCGCTTTACCATAGTTTGGAAATACCTTATTTGGGACTTTTATTTTATACCCATTTGAATAATTATAAAAGCAATACCGATCATGTTGTACTCCCTTTATAAACCAAACAAAACAAAAACCATTTGTAAACATTTAACAAACTGGTGTAAGGCTAAATTATTACATTAAAACAACTCTTACCGACAGTTAATGAGGCAGTTCATTCTTTTGCATTGACCGAAAGCACAAACACTTCATATGGCACCCTTCTTCTAACACTTTCACTGAAAAAAGTAATTGGTTAAATGAAAATAAACCTAATATTAACCAGTATTTTAGTTTTAGTAATATGCCAACATAATTGTTTGTCACTGAGCTATAAAAGTATCTTCTTTTGTTTTAAATCATTTAAATTATTAGGTATTCATTTTTATGTTGATCTTGACATGATAATATATATTAACTATCATGATAGAATTTCATTTAATCTCCCCGTCTTAGGTGGACAAGGGTCTGGAGGGCCACCCCTTGCCCCACCTTACAAGTAAACATGTAATATATCAATGTAATATAAGATAGAACATAACGTATATCAATATGGATCAATTTAAACCTACTGTATGTAGAAATGTTTTATATCAATACAAAGTCATTGTAACTGTTGTCCTTAAAGTAACTGAAGAAAAAAAAAAAAAAAAAAAAAAAACACGAAAAAAAACAACAAACAAACTCGAACTAAAAATAACGTATTCTCTCCACCCAGGACCATGTTTACTAATTTCTGTGTGAAGGTACCTGCATAGTTTCTTATTACTTTGTATTTTAGCTGCCAGGTGCCTTTATCGACAACTGTAAGTTTTTGTTATTCAGATATCTCTTTAAAAATTTATTTAATAACACTTGCATATTCCTTCCAATGCATTTTTGTTATTATTACCTACAAAAATGCATTCAAGACAGGCGTATGATTTCTTAATTCTATTCTGTAGGGCTTCTATGCTTAATGGACTGCCGAAAATATGTAGTATTTAGTTTCAAGTATTTTATGTAGTTCTGTTTTAGATAATTTATTTCCAATATTAAATATAAATGATTCCTCTACAAGTGTTATTTCAATGTTTTTTGAAGACAGACAAATTTTAAGTTTGTTAAGAATAGACTGTGTTTCGGGACATGGGTTAAGGTTTCTTCATGATCGCAATATTTACAAGTAGGACTGTCTGCGATATTAATCTTATGTAAAAATATTTTTGTTGGTAGAATTCTATGGTTAATTCGTATTTAAAACCATTGTAATAGTGTATTTTTTGTACATTTGAATGGTGCTGTATATATTTCTTCCCAAGTGTCTCCTCTGTAGTATACATTTCTTCCCATTTTGTCTTTGAATGGTTTACTGGGGTTTTGGTTGAGGATATTATAAAGTCTTAAGATCCTTTTTTATTTTTTATAAATAGGTAAATGTTAAATGGTATTACTTGATTTATTAACTTTTTTGTACTTTTGTTAATATTAAATTTATTTTCGAAAGATTTTGCAGTAGCAATTATGCCATTAAACTGTATAAAATTAGCTTTCAGATTATACAGTTTATTAAATTCTTCACGAGTATAGTAATCTCCTGTTTCCTTAATTAGATCATTTATTAGAATAACTCCTTTGTCATACCATTGCTAATACAATATACCATGCCCACCAATTGGAATTTTATGGTTTAAAAACAGTGAGCTGGATAAGAATGAGCTTTCTTCTGTTTGATTATTACAGTCCAATATCATTGTGTAAGAAAGAGCGTCTTTCCAAAAAGTTTTTTTATTTTTTCTATCACTGATTTTGCATAAAGTTTTCCAAGATTTATAATATCTTTTAATTTTATAGTATGTTTTATTGCATGCTGCCATTCTCCATCTTTAAGAGAGAGTCTTCTTATCCATGTCGATTTTAATCCATTTATAAATGCTTTAAGGTTTATCATTTTTATTCCAGCCTCATTATATTGTTTAATCATTATACACTTCTCAAAACTGCTAACTACACCGCTACGTTTTGGGTTATATATATCGATGGGTTGAATGTTTTTCAATAAAATAAAAAGGAAATACCAATTCAATCATTTTTACATCATTTCATTTTATTTTTTTCATGGGCAATGCTAGAACTAAACCACAATAAGCAATTACAAACGACCCATGTAAACACTAAAGTCACACTTTTCATTTCTTGTTCATAAAAGTGTGACTTTAGTGTTTACATGGGTCGTTTGTAATTGCTTATTGTGGTTTAGTTCTAGCATTGCCCATGAAAAAAATAAAATGAAATGATGTAAAAATGATTGAATTGGTATTTCCTTTTATTGAAAAACATTCAACCCATCGATATATATAACCCAAAACGTGAGCGGTGTAGTTAGCAGTTTTGAGAAGTGTACTACTTTTTATTTTAGCTGGTCCTTCCCATAAAAAGTCATAAAGCATGTCATTGATTTTTTTGATAATTGAATCTCCTGGATTTGGAATTGAAATAAATAAATGGTTAAGAGTTGGTATCAATATAGATTCAATCACTGTTATTTTGCCTAATGGAGTTTAATATCTACGTTTCAAAAGTTTAATAAGATTCTGAATCATTGAAATTCTATCATGATAGTTAATATATATTATCATGTCAAGATCAACATAAAAATGAATACCTAATAATTTAAACTGATTGTTTCCCCAAGATAGCTTCCATCTTGTCTTGATGGAATCAGTACTATATATTTTTGTTCAAATCCATACTACCTGTGTTTTATCGAAGTATACTTTAAGGCATGAAATTTTTGCATAGAAGGATAATTCATTTAGTGTTTCATTAAAAGATGTTTCTGAGCCGTGAAGGATTGTTGAAGTGTCATCCGCAAACTGAGATAATTTGTTCTCATGATTGTTAATTAAAATGCCTTTAATTTTCATGTTGTTCCTTATTTTAATTGCCAAAATTTCTGCGCAAAGAATAAAAATATACGGTGATGATGGATCGCCCTGTCGGCAGCCCCTGTCGATGTTGAAAAAGGATGATAAGTTACTAGCCTGGTTAACCGATAGTTTGGCATTATTATATAGTACTTTTACCCAAGACATAATTGACGCCCCGAATTTAAAGAACTTTAGAACATATAAAGATAAATATCCACGAGAGCGAATCAAATGCTTTTTCAAAATCTACTATTAATATAAGTCCTGGCAAATTATTTTCTTCTGCAAACTGCATTAAATCAAATATCATCCGAGTGTTTTCTCCCATGAACCTACCAGCAATGAACTCTGATTGACTTTCATGAATGATCTTATGTTAAACTGATTTAAATCTGTTTGCTATTGCTCATGAAGCAATCTTATCAACGCAATTTAATAAAGATATTGGACGATACTTTTTTAGAAATCTTCTAGGTTTATTATCTTTAGGGATAAGCGTAATAATGCCTTCTTTTTGAGTTACTGAAAATTCACCATTTAGGTATGAAAGCACTAATTATTTTCCCCATAGACACCAATGTTAAAGTGTCACATATTAATGATTTGCTGCAAATTCAACTCAAGTATGGATAACGCAGCAGTGTAATGTTCATATAGAAAACTATTTTTCCACTTGAAAAATCACCAGAAAACGTGGGGTCACAAGACATGTAAGAAAGTTCTTGTTTGTTTACTAAACAGGTCAAGGGTATAGCTGTTTTTATTGATCGACTGTTTTCATTGCTCACAAAGTGTAAGCATAGAGTCGAAATTTCGAAAATATCCATCAGTGATCCAGTAAAACCTATTAATACGCTTCTTATACATATAACCACAAAATCAAATAGAAATGGGCAGTTTTCCCCTACTTATAATGCCCGTTTCCATCGAAAAAGGAGGGATTACTTTTTATTATAGGAACTACATTCGACTACACCTCGGAGGTTTACATGTAATTGGTGGAGGTAAACCTATAAGAGGAGAAAACATATTCAGATGTTTCTTAAATGAGGATTTTTTGTTGTCATTTTCATAACAAGCTTGAAAACACCTACTTCATGCAAATCGAATGATTATTTGCCGAGATATGGTCTTGTGAATACCAAGGACAATAGTCTGAAATTGACAAAAATCAGAGATATTGTTTTTAATTTTACACTATCTGAATTGTTATACCAAACGGCACTTCTTGTCAATACACCATATTAAATAGATCAAATGTTTAGAACAGTCAATGGACATAAATAAAATATGCATTTTAGGTACAATTAGGACGATGAACATGCCAATTTATGTCGATTTTCATGCCAAAATTGATTTGTCAGTCAAATTCTTCAAAATTGGTGGTACCATACCTGATTATAGTAGCGAATACGAGCTTAATTATGCCAAAAATACCGCTAAAATCAGAATTGATACTAGCTGAACGCTACCAAGTGGAGTTTGAATGATAAGGAATAATATTTTACATTTTACACAAATCTTCATTTTTCACAGTGTCCTATTTTAGGGGGGTAGGGGAAAGATTTAGTGGTTTCATGCCTACCAAACCTGTTGTCATGCAGATTTAATTCATGAAAACATGTTGCAAACATGCAACCCTACATGTTGATAACAAAAAGACATAGTTCAACTGCAAACACTTCACCAATACGTCATTTTTAACACGAAAAAAAAGGAAACTCAAAATTACGGCTTTTATAGACAAAATTGGACTAAAAACGATCAAAACCTATGTAATAAACTATGGAAAACTTATTTCTGAGCTTAGTTTACCAACTGTAATCGAAAAAGTGTCCCTAGGTACGAGACTGAGCGAGGCCTAATTACTGCACGCATCTCTTATAGGTATGAAAGCAAAAATTATTTTCCCCATAGACACCAATGTTAAAGTGTCACATATTAATGATTTGCTGCAAATTCAACTCAAGTATGGATAACGCAGCAGTGTAATGTTCATATAGAAAACTATTTTTCCACTTGAAAAATCCCCAGGAAACGTGGGGTCACAAGACATGTAAGAAAGTTCTTGTTTGTTTACTAAACAGGTCAAGGGTACAGCTTTTTTTATTGATCGACTGTTTTCATTGCTCACGAAGTGTAAGCATAGAGTCGAAATTTCGAAAATATTCATCAGTGATCCAGTAAAACCTATTAATACGCTTCTTATACATATAACCACAAAATCGAATAGAAATGGGCAGTTTTCCCCTACTTATAATGCCCGTTTCCATCGAAAAAGGAGGGATTACTTTTTATTATAGGAACTACATTCGACTACACCTCGGAGGTGTACATGTAATTGGTGGAGGTAAACCTATAAGAGGAGAAAACATATTCAGATGTTTCTTAAATGAGGAGTTTGTGTTGTCATTTTCATAACAAGCTTGAAAACACCTACTTCATGCAAATCGAATGATTATTTGCCGAGATATGGTCTTGTGAATACCAAGGACAATAGTCTGAAATTGACAAAAATCAGAGATATTGTTTTTAATTTTACACTATCTGAATTGTTATACCAAACGGCACTTCTTGTCAATACACCATATTAAATAGATCAAATGTTTAGAACAGTCAATGGACATAAATAAAATATGCATTTTAGGTACAATTAGGACGATGAACATGCCAATTTATGTCGATTTTCATGCCAAAATTGATTTGTCAGTCAAATTCTTCAAAATTGGTGGTACCATACCTGATTATAGTAGCGAATACGAGCTTAATTATGCCAAAAATACCCCTAAAATCAGAATTGATACTAGCTGAACGCTACCAAGTGGAGTTTGAATGATAAGGAATAATATTTTACATTTTACACAAATCTTCATTTTTCACAGTGTCCTATTTTAGGGGGGTAGGGGAAAGATTTAGTGGTTTCATGCCTACCAAACCTGTTGTCATGCAGATTTAATTCATGAAAACATGTTGCAAACATGCAACCCTACATGTTGATAACAAAAAGACATAGTTCAACTGCAAACACTTCACCAATACGTCATTTTTAACACGAAAAAAAAGGAAACTCAAAATTACGGCTTTTATAGACAAAATTGGACTAAAAACGATCAAAACCTATGTAATAAACTATGGAAAACTTATTTCTGAGCTTATTTTACCAACTGTAATCGAAAAAGTGTCCCTAGGTACGAAACTGAGCGAGGCCTAATTACTGCACGCATCTCTTATAGGTATGAAAGCAAAAATTATTTTCCCCATAGACACCAATGTTAAAGTGTCACATATTAATGATTTGCTGCAAATTCAACTCAAGTATGGATAACGCAGCAGTGTAATGTTCATATAGAAAACTATTTTTCCACTTGAAAAATCCCCAGGAAACGTGGGGTCACAAGACATGTAAGAAAGTTCTTGTTTGTTTACTAAACAGGTCAAGGGTACAGCTTTTTTTATTGATCGACTGTTTTCATTGCTCACGAAGTGTAAGCATAGAGTCGAAATTTCGAAAATATTCATCAGTGATCCAGTAAAACCTATTAATACGCTTCTTATACATATAACCACAAAATCGAATAGAAATGGGCAGTTTTCCCCTACTTATAATGCCCGTTTCCATCGAAAAAGGAGGGATTACTTTTTATTATAGGAACTACATTCGACTACACCTCGGAGGTTTACATGTAATTGGTGGTGGTAAACCTTTAGATATCCATAGTTATTGCCCTAACAACAAAATGACCTAGGTCTTTCCAAAACACTTTATAAAAATCCGTCAGTTCCGGGTGAACGATTATTTTTCATTGTAGAGAGCGAAATTGAAACTTGTTTATATGTCAAAATTCCTTCTAATGAAGTGGCTTTCTCTGATGATAATTTAGGTATATTCAGTCCTGAAAATTCTTTGTTTAAGTCAATATCTTGTAGTTCATCATCTCTACTGGAGTACACCTTTCATAAAAGAGTTTAGTTTCCTGTAAAAATTCCTTCTGGTCCGTTATTATTTTGCCATCGGGTTTTTCAATTTTTGGAATAATTTTACTTGAGTAATTGTGCGATTCTAAATTACAAAAAGAATGTGTGGGTTTTTCTCCATCTTCTATAAACTGGGCACGTGATCTAATTAAGTAGCCATTCATCTTTTGTTTACGATATAATAATAATAATTATTCTTTCAATTGTTCAAGACGTGATACATTAGCAAGAATGAGACAATGTTCTAATTGTTTTATTTTATTTATAAGATCATTTTCTTGTTTTGCATTTAACTTCTTTTGATAGCTAGCGTATGATTTTGATTTACTTCTTAATTCCATCAATACTGTGTCTAAAAGTAATTGTTCATTAATTGCTAATTGTATTTCTTCATTAGGGTCATTGCTAGTACTTTCAATATTAAAAACAGGTAAGGCATATTGTATTTTAATTTCTTTAATTGTATTGTTTATTACATTCAAGTGGTCTATGTCAGTTAGTAGGGAATTGTTGTGTTTCCATAGTGGCTTACCCTTAATTAATTCCGTAAAGTTACAGTTTAAAATAGTATTCAAGTGATCTGACCTGTAGCTAGATTCAATGGTACATTTATTAACTGATGCCAGAAGGTTTTCTGACACTAAAAAGAAATCGAGTCTAGCCTGTTTTAATGGTGTTTTCTTACGCCTAGTGTATCTTTTAGTATGGGGATAAAATTCTCTAAATGGGTCTATAAGATTATAGCATGATATTATTTCAATCACTTTTTCACGGGCATTTTTATTGTTGATATTTTTGTAATTGTAGTAATCTAATTTTGTGTCTTGGACCAAGTTTTAATCGCCACGTAAGATCATATCCTTATTATTCATGGCCTCTGCTCCTGCCATAATCCTATCAAAAAAAGAAGGTGAGTCGGTGTTTGGTCCATATAATGAAATAAGGGTTAATCTCTTGTTTTCAACAGTTAAATCTACAGTTATAAAGTTTCCCTCAGGGTCAGCTATGTGCTTATGTTTTGTATATTCTATATCTTTACTAAATAAAATTGCTACCGCTTGGGAATAAGACTTTCCTTTTTAGAGTTTATGTAATTAAAAATATCCAGACGCTTCTCAGCTGAACGAAGGCCCTGGCCGTTAACAGACATATTTTTTACCTCATTCATTTAATATACAAAAGGAGAATTAGTGAACATGACCAGGTCGGAGAGATTACATAAAACAATGGAAAAGTAAAATCTGCATACAGAACCGAAAAACAATTCTGCATGTTTTTTTTATAAAAGGCAAATAAATCACACAATTTGGCTATAACTTATTAAACATTGATTTTTAAAAGTGTTTTGATTAAAATTAGTTGACCAAAAATCTTTTCTTTTTGTTTTAAATCTGTTTTTATCTGATCTAGAAGCAAGTTATTACTTGTGATGTCTATGTAACTGAATATGCTTTAAAATAAGTAAAGAAAAACAACACACACACAAAAAGCTTTATCTTGATAACATAACATATTAATATGTATATAATATTAATACAATATATATAGATTGTCTCAACTGTATATCCAAAGGTATTTTTAAATTGAAATCAGTGGAAAAACAAATGTCCACCAAAAATGAGGAGAAACAAAAACATATTTACAATGAAAAGAGACTCACCTAATTGAACCTTCCTTTAAAAATCCAATAAATAATTTTGTATAAAAAGCCAGTATCATATTTATTCCTTCTTTATGTTTTGTCACTAGATGTGTATCCATGATGGTGTCCTTCATAATAAAGAATACTGATCAAAAACCAGCAGTAGTTTAGCACAATTACTAAACAATCTAACAGTAAAAAAACATGTTAACTTTAATCTTATTTAACTATACTTGCACTTTTAAATAAAGCACTTCTTAAATGATATGAAAATTGATGTAATTAGATACTTAGTATACATTGTATGAATGTATAATCTCTAATACTGGTAGGTTAATCCTTCCTTAAAAATGTCACAGTTATCTGAGTTGCACGCTATATAAAATCTCTATGTAAACTGCATGGCACAAAAGGCCATGTTAAACACTCAAATCCGTGCAAGAGTCTCAATAAAATGAAAAATAACAGATTATCCCAAACACACTGTCAAAAGTCTTCTGGTATATATGTATTAAAATAAAATATCTCAGAAGAACAGTTAATCGTCTTTTATTTCTTTATGATTTCTGTGATGTCATCAAACAGGTCAAACTTGTGGCGTGTCCCATTTGTTGTTCTCCGTGCACCGAGTCATTAAAATACCAGGCCTGATCGATGTGTTTATGCTCGGAAAGGCGTCGGATGAGCTTTAGGTTTAGTCTAGTTACATCATCCACCAGACAATTTCCCATGATCTTGAAAGCCGACATGTGTGTCATGATCTTGGCTTTCTCAATGTTATTCATGAGTTTGACCAGCACAGGTTTTGGGTGGCCAGGTTTTCCGGTATATGATGCACAGCTATGATCCTTGCCGGATCAACTGTAATACCTTCCTTCTTGAACAGGGTGGATATCTCTAAGACAAAGTCTTCTTCTGTTTCATTTGTCTTTTCCTTCAAGTCCATTATCTTTACATTGTTTTTTCGAGAGTATTGCTCATTATAATTGGACTTGGCAATAGCTTGCCTTGACCGTAGTTCGTTCTCTTCCATCTGGGCACCCTGATTTTATCTGTGTTTTTGTGGATATAAGTTCTTTTTTCAGACTCTCATTCTCCGTTTCTAAGTTTTTCATTTTTTGAACTTATCTTTTGTTTTTTCATCTACTTTCACTGAAATTGTCTTGTCCATATTTTCATTGAGATCAGCGATGATTTTTGAGATATTTTTTTCGATGATTTTTTCAATTTCATCTTTTTTAAGCACCATTTTGAGATCATCCCTGATAGATTTCCTCCACCCTTTTAACTTTATATTTGTTACCCCAAAATATCACACTAAAAGTGTATACATGTATAAAAGTCGAAAAGGAAATGCACCTTTCACATCTACATCTACATGTGTACATTGGACTGTCATCTTTGAACATAACTCAACGGAAATGACTTCACTAGTAATGCTAAGAAGATGAAATAAAGGAGATGATAGGTAGACAGAACAGCCCGAAGCCCGGGGCTAGTAAACTGTCATTCGGGCTAGAGAGAGTTTTTTTAATTTATGTAGACGGGCTAAAGGAAAATGTACGGGTTTTCATTGAGTATATAAGAAGTCGGGCTAGAGAGATACAATTTTTAATTCAAAGACTGACAGAAGTAAAATAAAGAAATAAATAAGACCTAATACACGGACCATATAGACGGTTTAACAAATTTATAATAAATTCAATGATAAATACGGTTTGGGGTGGGGTATCCATAATAAAAAGAAGGAAAGTGTTCCCAATCGCCTTTCACCCATCGAGTACTAAAACTAATTTGGCTTCCGTGGCGGTACCAGGGCCCAGAGGTCCCCGCCGGCATAGCTCTAGCTCGATGGTCACAGAAACCCACAAAAAGACAAAAAATAAATTGCAATGTTAATACGGAATAAAGACATATGACGTCACAAGCACAAAAAAGCGGTGTTGACAATAAGGCTTCCGCCTAGGAACGGTCAGTGGCAAAAATGCCACTCAATATCCTGCCGGTCACAACACCAACGTAAAGGGACGAGGTACAATCAGTACAGTACACTCTTAACACTCACTGTAAATTCTGTTTGAAAAATGGTAAACTCTTAGTATAGTGGTCGCAAGCCAGTGCACACTAGACAACTCGGTGGGTGGGGAACAGAGTTTTATTCTGTACTGTAGGTGTATCCAACAGGTATATCACACTATATGTTGTTCAACATGTTTTATTTATGTGTATGTATTACGCAGATATGTGCGTTAAACTAGCATCAACATGGTTTCATTCTAATTGTGATTATCATCGTATTTTTTTACTTTCATTTTCATAAGATAAAATGTGTACACTACTGAGAGTGAGATGAACCTTGTGGATATATGACCCAGCGAAAAACTTGTATCCTTTACACAGGTTGTTCTTAGGGGCTTTGGATAAACTTTCGATTATAGTTGTGACATCTCCCATCGATAAATCAGGCACATTAAGTACGCTTCTCGTCCACGAAGGGGCATCGAGACCTTTACTTGTCAACATTTCCTGGTTTGGTAAGTCACAAACAGATTTCCGGTGCCCCTCGTTTTAAAAATTTCGCAAACGAGGCGTGAATAAAGAGTAGAGTAATGACGTAGTCTATAGCCAGTTAATGACTATAGCCAGCTAATGACTATAGCCAGCTAATGACGTAGTCTATAGCCAACTAATGACTATAGCCAGCTAATGACGTAGTCTATAGCCAGCTAATGACGTAGGTTGGCATAACCCGTCTCTATAATTTCCGCGGAATTTCGAAAAAAAGCCGCGGATTTTGTTTTTCGGATTTCCGATCTTCGGAGTGATGGACATAGGTTTTAATAGAAAACAATTCGGACTTCGGGAAAAGATAATGGAGAATTTCCACGGACAAAGTCATTTTCTTCGGAAAGTCTTCGGCTTACCGATTTCTTTGGACAAAATTGTCCGAATATGTATTTCTTCGGACGTCAACATTTCTTCGGAAAATAAACCACCACACCCTCCATTGTTTGTGTGTATATTTAATTTTTGAATTTAGCGCGCGTCTACCCAAGCGTCTCATTGTAAACAAATCGGCTCAATGGATTTGTATTTTATAGAAGTTAAGCAACTATCGTTTACTGCATTTATACTTGATTTTAAAGTACTGCTTTAGGTTCTCAATCATATATACTAAGGATTGTTGAAATAGTTTCTTAAATGAATCAATTTTGTGAGGAAGTTAAATGTAATCCATCGAGATCTGTTAAACAGCTATGTTTAAAATAGATTTAAATACAATGTATATATAGTAAATCGCGTAGAAAGCAAAACGGTAACCATATTGGGGAGACATATTGTTTTAGCTTGGATGTCTATCATTCTGTCTTCTGGATCATCTGTCCGTCACAAATCGTGCCTCCACCATATCTCTTGAACTGCTAGAGGGATTTTGAAATAACTTGCCACAAATGTTCACCATATCGAGACGACGTGCAGAGCACAACTTTCATCCACGTCCGTTCAAGGTCAAGGTCACACTTAGAGGTCGAAGGTCACATGCACTATATTTCATGTCCACACCATATCTCTTTAACCGCTTAAGGGATTTTGAAATAACTTGGCACAAATGCTCACCATATCGAGACGACGTGCCGAGCGCAACTTCCAGCCAGGTTGGTTCATAAATTATGTGTGGAGGCATATGTTTTTGTTACAAAAACAACCCCGTCTAGTTTAGTATGTCTTTGCTCGGTGAAAATTGTATACTCAAGAAGATTGACATGATATTTAGTTAGTTAACATGTTTAGCGCTATAAGATATTTTAATACAGCTTGTATGAGAACTATTGTGTACAAATATGAGTAACTGAGTGAATGTGCATGTTTAATTGTTTATGTGTAAATATGATTGATTTATGCATTCTGTAAATAAATGGAGGAATATATAGATAACTACTATTGCTACTGCTGCTGCTACTACTGCTATTACTACTACTTGTGGCGAAATTATCGGTTGGACGGTTATAGTTCGTAAAATTTAAATATAGCGTCATGACCTATTTTCAACGAAGCGTTTAGATCTACATGTAAATGTTCTAAAAATATTAAACCCACATTAATTTCGAGCGTCTAAAAATGATTTATATAACCAATGGATCAATTGATGCATTTGTACCTGTAAAAGAATCACAAAAGTTTAAGAATTGTTTCTTTGCTTTAATACGTCTGAGAGCCCGCATTTCGTTTCAAATCAACCATCGTTAAAATAGCGCCCAGTTGCCATTGTAGCTAGTGACGTCATTAGGCTTGATGCCGTTAAATTACGCTAACTTTGAACTGAGCCTTTTATTATCTTTTATTCCTAAAATCAGTATGCAATTTACAACTATGTTCACAAAGAAAATTTATAAATTAAAATATTAACTCGCGCATTTTTGCAAAATAAAGCTAATTACATATTAGACTGCTGCACGGCGCATGTCCCACAGTTTCACTAGACTGCTTCACGACGCATGTCCCACCGTTTCACTCAAACAGCTAAATTTATTGACGGCTGTGTAGCAGTCTAATTACATATCGTATGCTACTAGGGAAAGGAGTAGCAAAATAAAGAAAGAGGCGGCAAAATGAGGGGAAGGGACTGCAAATGGGGGAAATAGGCGGCAAATTATGGAAAGGGACGGCAAAAATTAGGGAAATTGGTGGCAAAATGCGTGTAATTACAGCTGAAAAAGCAGCACCACGCCGGTGTATCCCCACTATGATACCAACACATTACAGATATATGATGTACTGATAACCTTAAATTTATAAACATGAAGATCCTTTTAAAAATTAATCAGTATTCCGTACAACTAATACAAGTGAAATTATAATAATAAATTCTTTGCATAAAATAAAAAAATTCTTTCTAAGTAGTCACATTATTAAAACACATCTAGTAAAACTATTTATTTTAAGGATGGTTTACGTTTTATTATATAATTAACATACAGTAAAGTATTCCGGATAAGTTATATCAGGAGACACTTTGTTTTATAAAAATCATCTGAAGTGGTGAAATTGTGTTTATCTTGCAAATTTATTCAGGATAAATCTCATACGCGTTAAAAAATAACTTCAGGCGCACCATTTTAAAATAATAGTCTACAATATTTACTTTGCGAGAGTCCATACAGGAGTGAAAAAGAAAAAAACACTGTACTGTATTTTCACTCATAACGCGTTTAATGTCATATAAACACTGTGAAGAGTACATTTATCTTCAAAGAACTAATGTCACTTATAGTTACGTTCTTGTGGTTTTGTAGACGCCAGTGTGTCCTGGATATCCTTTTGAAATGCTTTTAAGTAACATTAAGGATGTCATTTGTCATCAGATAAGCGCTGATTAATGGCAATTGCACCTGTTATTTAATACGAGTTTGCGGTTTTACAGATGCCAATGTGTCTAAGGTATCCTTTTGAAATACTATTAAGTATCATTAAGCTTGTCACATGCCATAAGATAAGCGCTGATTAATGACAGTCGCACCTGTTATTTAATACGAGTTTGTGGTTTTACAGATGTCATGGTGTACGAGGCACCCATTTGAAATGCTAATACATCTCATTTAACTTGTCACTTGTCATCAGATATAAGCTGATTAATGTCAACCACAAATGATAGATCAGACCAAGTCTTGCGCCCGTGTGGGACAGGGTGACTCCGCAAGGCGTGCCGCTGGCTGGAATCGTCCGCGCCATAGGGAGGCCTGGACATTGCTTCATTATTAACATGTTGTACATATGTTTTGAAAACTGTTTTTAACGTGGCCCTAGAGAGGGACGCTTAAACGACTACTTCAAACTGACGTTGGACCAGCGAGATACCTCTTGTCACTGCGAGTCCCCGCATATGATGACAAGATGGATTGCAACAGCTCACCTTAGACCATCTGTGATGGATTAACCCTGCGAGATGTACACCTGTCGTATGATGTAGGGCAACCAGAGTGTTCTAAAATTACCATCGATACGACGGTGTGCATGGCGGAGGAGCCATGACCTAATTGGATTGACCTACTTGGGACACCACCGGACCTCGTGTAGCCTTCTGATTGGCGGAGAGAAACTAACCAACTTTTGGGTCGGCAATAGGATTCACCTACTTACCAACCTTGCCGTCATCCTATTGGCCGATCAACTTTAATCTTCTACGACTTTAATCTACTACAGACTACCAACGATGGATTTCTTCAACCACCAGCTCAACTCTTCTTCTGAATCTTGTAATCTCCACTGGATCTGATTGATGAATCGACATTCGACATACTGCATACTTAATCTTCCATTGGAATGCTCGTCAAAATGCGTAGTAGCAACATGGCGAGGATAAATAACCCAAAATCTTAAAACATGTTTATGTTAGTCACTCTCCGTAAGTTTCAGACGACCAAATGCCGCTCGTGGGCTCTGAGTTTTCTTCTGAGCCCTACTTATATATAATTTACTTATTCTGAGAATCCAAACTCCGTAGACATGTGCGTAGCTACGTGTAAGCCCTGTAGTTCCGGGCTTACACATTAATTTAAAAAAAATCACGGGATATGAAATAAACAATGAGAATTGTATCTAATCTCACTCATTTCAGTTCTATACTAAATAATATCAAACACAACATTTTGTGTGTTTGAAATGCAGGGTATTGTTATTCAAATATGCCATCTATTTCTACATCAATAAAGCAATAGAAATCCGCTCATGGAACGTCTTTTGGGCTCATTCAGTTTTTTTAAATGTAATTCAATACTAATTGCATTTAAACAATTTTTTAATTTTGACGAACACTGATGTACCCATATAAGATATAAATTTCGTCATACGTATACGTTTTAATATATATATATATATGTATATGTTTGAATCACAGTCGTATACCATGAAAAACCACTTAAACTGCTTAACCGGAACAGTAGAAAAGGGTTTTGAAAACAAAATGTAAGATACTGTCAAGTTGTTTTATTTCACCATCATAAACTTTCATCGGTAATAGATAGTGTGCCTGAATAGCAATCGTCATTTCCGCTGTTAAGAGTTAATGCACTTTAAATGATGATTTAATGGACAAAATGCATTAATTTGCTTCTAAAAAATGCTAAAAGTATATTAGATGTGGTATAGATTATATCATAAAATTTATGATGCGAGTCTAATATATAAATTTACAAAATGGAGGGAAACATCATAATGTCAAAACCACATGTTTAATAATGTTTCATTTTAAAAGTATGTACTTTAAAAGCTACCCATGCAGCGTGTACTGAATCGCCCGTGAGTTTCTTCAGGAACCTTGTTTGGGTGATACAGAGGTGGCAGCGTTTTATTACCGAGTTTTTACGTTACACAGCAGTTGCAAACCCGTTTTGTGACCGTTCGTTCGTTTATCGTTAATCCGTTTAAAAACCCGTTTTTCGAGTTTTCATCGTTAACCGTTTGACCAATCAGAATCCAGAACACTAGACGCGTTTGACCAATCGGATACAGATCGCTAGACATATACGCTTATCTATGCTTATCTTCGTATCCGCATTACTGAAAAACGAGAATTTATATTATATTGGCTTTAACATCGTTTGGATATTCAGTTTTCAGTTAAATTTGAATGATGTTCAATACTGATTTCAGTGGTAGTATGCGTGTTTACTTTAAAATTCACATTTACGAAGGTTATTATCAGAACTCTGCATTAATGTTTAGAATTTTGGAAAGAAAATACTTTATAGTACAGTTCGTTTATTATATATAAGTAGCCCTAATCCTATATATAAACTGCCAGAGACTACGTTTAGCTAATACATACACAGTTTTATTACTATCTACTAAATTAATGTATCCAGCCATTTACTACATAAGTGATTAAAAGGCGCTAGTTTTCTAAGGTGGTGTAGATTTGTTTAACAACCGTGATTAAACCAAACAACGCGCGTTGTATTAATTTGTAATTGCGTAATCTACCGTAACGGCAATAAATAGCATGCTTAAAGGGGCTGTAGGCAATCTGAAGAATAATGGGTGTCGATCATCATGTGTTTCAGTTGCATATTCAATTTACAAACAATCAATTTTATCACATTACAATTTAATGTTTTTATATCCAGCCGTATACACGACTTATGAGACACTGAGACAACATTATGTACACATAATGTTCACTCTTAGAATGATCATACATCAATTAAGTATAAAATAATTATAACAATTAATACCACTAAGGAACTATAGGCACTAAACTAGGCTTCATAAAATAATTGAGTCAATAATTTGTTAAAGAAATAGTTAGGTCCGCCAAACTCGACGACTCGGCTAAAAAATGTGTAATTGTAACGAATTCTAAAAGGCTGTCTACTGAAATCTGTAACATACTCTAGCACGTAAAATTGTAACGTAATTTAAGAATACAATCATTAATATCAATTCATTTGATGCGTCAAGTCTATAATAAATTGTTGTTGTGTGATCTAGCTACACTTTTATTACAAACATATGTACAACTGCTAACATATGGATTATTATTGATGATTTAATAACACGAATATATCGTATCGTGTTTTTTCACTCCAGGCTTATTCGTGTGCACATTTCATATGAAACTGAAAGCACCTTATGCGGTGTTCTCTGTTAATTGTATTGGCGCCAGTGTATCTACTACTACTACTACTACTACTACTACTACTACACACATAATAATAATAATAATAATAATAATAATAATAATAATAATAATAATAATTATAATAATAATAATAATAATAAATAATAATAATAGCTCTGATTCATCCATTTGTTCCTCACTTAGACATTGTTTGAAAAGCATGTAATTTATATTGAATTAATTGATCAGACAAACTTCAATTATATTTTAGTTAATTGATCAAACGTACTTCATTACTTTTGCATGTTTTATTACACCGATGTAAAACAGTTAATTTCAAGAAACATATGAAGATGTTGGTATGTTAGTAACGCTACTAATTTGACAAACATAAGAATTCGTATTTCCCTGGTTGCAGTCCAAGCGCAGCAGTTGCTGGAAGTCTTGGATGGGAATCAATGTTTTGTAGGCGAATCAAATGTATATCCGGCCATTATTTACCGCTTAAAGGGTATGTCGCGACACAGCCAAACCATCTTTTATAAAGACAGTTTTGAAGAACTTGAATACGGGTGAAAGAAATATCAAAATCGGATGATAAAGACAGAAGTTATGATCATTTGAAGCTGCTATTGAAACAGATATGGAAGCCTCCATTTTGAGAGCTATGACATCATATATCTAAATGACCATATATGGAATAGTTATAAATATGAAAATTTACTGATTTATAGAGAAAAAATAACCACTGTATGAAAAATATATATACTTAATGACAATAATGCTTTATATGACTATATGACCAGTAAAGGATTTTGCCTTAATTTGCAGTGATTTTCTTTGCTTTCAATGATATTTATCAATATTCCATATATGGTAATTTGGAACTATGACATCATAGTTCTAAAAATGGCGGCTCACTTGCCCTTTTTAGAACAACCTTCACATTGTCATATTTTTTTTGTTTATCATCCGAGTTGGGTAATTCTTTCACCTTTTGTCAAGTTTTTCAGAACTCTTAATAACAGAGCTCGTTTGCCTGTGTCGCTACATTCCCTTTAATATGTTGCCATACAGTAGAGTTAATAAACGTATTTTCATCTTTTGTTTTGATAAAGGTGTCTCTAACTTTAAAAATTGGTGTTATAGAATGAAACGGATTTATGATAGATTAGGATGGCAAAAACTGAATACATTGATAAAAAGAATATGTTAGATAAAGTGAATGCGGCCGATTTGAACGTACATGTTAATGAATGGAAGGACTGTATTAATTCCGAAAGTGCAGTTAGTGGAACAGGTATAAACAAATTGAAAACTTATAGATTTTTTAAAAACACGTTTATTACAGAGCGATATTGTAATATTATTTTACCGAAAAACTCACACAGCGTTTTTTTGCCAAATTCCGCTGTGGAACGGCTCCAATTCGCATTGAAACTGGTAGATCATGTAGATACGAGCATATTCCAGAAGCTGAAAGATTCTGTCCGTTTTGTAATAATTCGGTTGAGAATAAATTACAAGTGAGAATTAAATGTTCCTCGTATGGTGATATTCGTGCAATATTATATGATAAAGCTTCTGTGATAGACACACATTTTAGAACATTAACTGACATTGAAAATGTGATACTTCTTTTTTTATGCAGGTACCCGTATAGTTTTATATGTAGGTAATATGATAATTATTATTTTATGTGTGTGTATAAGCCTTATTTTATATTGAAAAGTGAACAACTGTTGTTAATCAGTTATTTCAAATATGATTTGAGATAATACATTATGTTTTAAGGTATTTTTAATATAAGCCCTTTTTCTATTATTGATTACCAAACAGTGGATTAAATACAACATTTTATTACACTTTTAGATCTTTGATCCTTATGGCCTTTCATAACCTTTAAAGGTCTCGATTTACAATGACGGTACAAGTTTTATGTGTCTGAAAACAACAACAACAACAACAACAACAACAGCAGCAGCAGCAGCAACAACAACAACAACAACAACAACAACAACAACAACAACAACAACAACAAAACAACAACAATAACAACAACAACAACAACTTTTCAGTATTTCTCAGATCAAAATACATGATGTATGAGAAAGAAGGAGTCACGCGCACGACTCGTCGTGAGAAATGCATAATAATAATAATAATGATAATAATAATAATAATAATAAATAATAATAATAATAATAATAAAATTAAAATAAATGAAGTCAGCTAGAGGGGTAGGTTTAGGAGGAAAGAACGGATTTATTTATTAATTCAGACGATTGATTATAGATCAAAGTAATAAATAAAAAAATAAAGAAGTAAACAAACCGGGGGCTGGCAAGCAAGCATGAGAGCGAGATAGAGAGAGAGAGAGAGAGAGAGAGAAAACGAGAGAGAGAGAGAGAGAGAGAGAGAGAGAGAGAGAGAGAGCATATAACAACACAATAAAAAAACAACTTTAAATATGATCAGCGGCAATATAAAAAAATATATCATACGGAAGAAGTGGGCGAGCAAGCGAGAGAGAGAGAGAGAGAGAGAGAGAGAGAGAGAGAGAGAGAGAGAGAGAGAGAGAGAGATTTGTCAAATACTCTGTGTTAAATCGTGTTTCTCACCTAGATTTAACACTTGTATTGTCTTCTATAAATCTATTTTGAATGACATAGTACTAAATTTGTGGGTAATTTGTATTGTAAATATGCATTGTTTGTACTATGACAAGACAGAAATAAAGAAAGTGTATAATGCAGTCAGTGTTAACTTTCGTTGGTAGAATAAAAGTACTGAAATGGTTTCAGTTAGGAAATTTCTCCGAGTTAAACCTACAGAATGTAAACAATGTTGTGTCTTAAATTAATTAAATGTTTTATTAGTTTTGTTGTATATGTACATTGTTATTCAATTATATGTTCACCATTAAATAACTTAAGTGATTAATTTACGTGATAACCAGTATATTTTTTCATTCCCCATCTCGTGATAATCAGTATATTTGTTTTATTCCCCATCTCGTGATTATGAGTATATTTTTTCATTCCTCATATCGTGATTATGAGTATATTTTTAGCATTCCCCATATCGTGATTATCAGTATATTTTTTTCATTCCCAATACCGTGATTATCAGTCAATTTTTTTCATTCCCGATATCGTGATTATCAGTATATATTTTTCATTCCCCATCTCGTGATTATCAGTATATATTAAGCATTGCCCATATCGTGATTCTCAGTATATTTTTAGCATTCCCCATATCATGATTATCAGTATATTTTTTCATTCCCCATATCGTGATTATCAGTATATATTTTTCATTCCCCATCTCGTAGTTATTAGTATATATTTTTCATTCCTCATATCATGACTATCAGTATATGTTTTTCATTCCCCATATCATGATTATCAGTATATATTTTTTCATTCCCCATAGCGTGATTATGAGTATATTTTTTCATTCCTCATATCGTGATTATGAGTATATTTTTAGCATTCCCCATATCGTGATTATCAGTATATTTTTTTTTCATTCCCAATACCGTGATTATCAGTCAATTTTTTTCATTCCCGATATCGTGATTATCAGTATATATTTTTCATTCCCCATCTCGTGATTATCAGTATATATTAAGCATTGCCCATATCGTGATTCTCAGTATATTTTTAGCATTCCCCATATCATTATTATCAGTATATTTTTTCATTCCCCATATCGTGATTATCAGTATATATTTTTCATTCCCCATCTCGTAGTTATTAGTATATATTTAGCATTCCCCATATCATGATTATCAGTATATTTTTTCATTCCCAATATCGTGATTATCAGTATATTTTTAGCATTCCCCATATCATGATTACCAGTATATTTTTTCATTCACCATCTCGTGATTATCAATATTATTTTTCATTCCCCATCTCGTGATTATCAGTATATTTTTAGCATTCCCCATATCATGATTATCAGTTTATTTTTAGCATTACCGATATCGTGATTATCAGTATATTTTTAGCATTCCCATATCGTGATTATCAGTATATTTTTAAGATTTCCAATATCATGATTATCAGTATATTTTTTCATTTCCCATAACGTGATTATTAGTATATTGTTTCATTCCAAATCTCGTGATTATCAGTATATTTTTAGTATTCCCAAGTCGTGATTATCTGTATATTTTTAGTATTCCCATGTCGTGATTATCAGTTTATTTTTAGTATTCCCATGTCGTGATTATCAGTATATTTTTAGCATTACCCATATCGTGATTATTTGTATATTTTATGGATTCCCTATGTCATGATTATCAGTATATTTTTCATTTCCAATCTCGTGATTATTAGTATATTTTTTCATTCCCATTTCGTAATTATCATTATATTTTTAGCATTCCCCATATAATGATTAATGATTTTAGCATTCCCCATCTCGTGATTATTAGTATATATTTAGCATTCCCCATATCGTGATTATCAGTATATTTTTTCATTCCCCATATCGCGATTATCAGTATATTTTTAGCATTTAAGATATCGTGATTATCAGTATATTTTTTCATTCCCCATCTCGTGATTATCAGTATATTTTTTCATTCCCCATCTCGTGATTATCAGTATATTTTTAGCATTCCTCATATCATGATCATCAGTATATTTTTTTCATTCCCCATATCATGATTATCAGTATATATTTTTTTCATTTCCCATATCGTGATTATCAGTATATTTTTTCATTCCACATATTTTTAGCATTCCCGATATCGTGATTATCAGTATTTTGTTTTTATTCCCCATCTCGTGATTATCAGTATATATTTAGCATTCATCATATCATGATTATCAGTATATTTTTTCATTCCCTATATTGTGATTATCAGTTTATTTTTAGCTTTGCCCATATCATGATTATCAGTATATTCTTAGCATTCCACATATCATGATTATCAGTATATTTTTTCATTCCCATATAGTGATTATCAGTATATTTTTTCATTCCCCATCTCGTGATTATCAGTATATTTTTAGCATTCCCATATCGTGATTATCATTATATTTTAAGCATTCCCATATCGTGATTATCAGTATATTTTTCATTTCCCATTTCGTCATTATTAGTATATTTTTATCATTCCAATTTCGTAATTAAAATTATATTTTAAGCATTCCCCATGTAATTATTAATGATTTTAGCATTCCCCATCTCGTGATTATTAGTATATATTTAGCATTCCCCATATTGTGATTATCAGTATAATTTTTCATTCCCCATATCGTGATTATCAGTATATTTTTAGCATTCAAGATATCGTGATTACCAGTATATTTTTTCATTTCCCATCTCGTGATTATCAGTATATTTTTTTCATTCCCCATCTCGTTATTATAAGTATATTTTTTCATTCCCCATATCGTCATTATCAGTCAATTTTTACATTCCCGATATCGTGATTATCAGTATATTTTTTTCATTCCCCATAACGTGATTATAGGTCAATTTTTTTCATTCCCGATATCGTGATTATCAATATATTTTTTTCATTCCCCATATCGTGATTATCAGTAAAAAATTTTCATTCCCGATATCGTGATTATAAGTATATTTTTAGCATTCCCCATATCATGATTATCAGTATATTTTTTCATTCCACATATTGTGATTATCAGTATATTTTTAGCATTGCATATATCATGATTATATGTATATTTTTAGCATTCCACATATCATGATTATCAGTATATTTTTCATTCCCCATATCGTGATTATCAGTATATTTTTCATTCCCCATCTCTTGATTATCAGTATATTGTTAGCATTCCCCATATCGTGATTATCAGTATATATTTAGCATTCCCCAAATCATGATTATCAGTATATTTTTTCATTCCTCATATTGTGATTATCAGTATATTTTTAGCATTGCATATATCATGATTATGAGTATATTTTCAGCATTCCACATATCATGATTATCAGTATATTTTTCATTCCCCATATCGTGATTATCAGTATATTTTAGCATTCCCCATCTCTTGATTATCAGTGTATTTTTAGCATTCCCAATATCGTGATTAACAGTATATTTTTAGCATTCCCATATCGTGATTATCAGTATATTTTTAGCATTCCCGTATCGTGATTTATCAGTATATTTTTTCATTCCTCATATCGTCGTGATTATAAGTATATTTTTAGCATTTCCGATATCGTGATTATCAGTATTTATTTTTTATTCCCCGTCTCGTGATTATCAGTATATATTTAGCATTCCCCATATCATGATTATCAGTATATTTTTTCATTCCCCATATTGTGATTATCAGTATATTTTTAGCATTGCATATATCATGATTATGAGTATATTTTTAGCATTCCACATATCATGATTATCAGTAAAAAATTTCATTCACCATATCGTGATTATTAGTCAATTTTTTTCATTCCCCATATCGTGACTATCATTTTATTTTAGCATTCGCCATATCGTGACTATCAGTATATATTAGCATTCACCATATCGTCACTATCAGTATATTTTTAGCATCATTTTTCATACTGTGATAATCAGTATAATTTTAGCATTCCCCATATCATGATTATCAGTATATTTTTTCATTCACCATCTCGAGATTATCAGTATATTTTTAGCATTCCCCATATCGTGACTTTCATTTCATTTTAGCATTCGCCATATCGTGACTATCAGTATATTTTAGCATTCCCCATATCGTCACTATCAGTATATTTTTAGCATTCCCCATATCGGGACTATCAGTATATTTTAGCATTCCCCTTATCGTGACTATCAGTATTTTTTAGCATTCCTCATATCGTGACTTTCAGTATATTTTAGTATTCCCCATATCGTGACTATCAGTATATTTTAGCATTCCCCATATCGTGACTATCAGTATATTTTTAGCATTCCCCATATCGTGACTATCAGTATATTTTAGCATTCCCCATATCGTGATTATCAGCTTATTTTTTCATTCCCCATATCGTGATTATCAGTATATTTTTTTCATTCCCCATATCGTGATTATCAGTCAATTTTTTGCATTCCCCATATCGTGATTATCAGTATATTTTAAGCATTCCCCATATCGTGATTATCAGTATATATTTAGAATTTCCCATATCGTGATTATCAGTATATTTTTCGCATTCCCCATATCGTGATTATCAGTATATTTTTAGCATTCCCCGTATCATGATTGTCAGTATGTTTTTTGATTCCCCATATCGTGATTATCAGTATATTTTTTCATTCCATATATTGTGATTATCAGTATATTTTTAGCATTGTCCATATCGTGATTCTCAGTATATTTTTAGCATTCCCCATATCATGATTATCAGTATATTTTTAGCATTCCACATATCATGATTATCAGTATATTTTTTCATTTCCCATATCGTGATTATCAGTATATTTTTTCATTCGCCATCTCCTGATTATCAGTATATATTTAGCATTCCCCATATCGTCATTATCAGTATATTTTTAGCATTCACATATCGTGATTATCAGTATATATTTAGCATTCCCCATATCGTGATTATCAGTATATTTTTTCATTCCCCATATCGCGATTATCAGTATATTTTTAGCATTCAAGATATCATGATTATCAGTATATTTTTTCATTTCCCATCTCGTGATTATCAGTATATTTTTTCATTCCCCATCTCGTGATTATCAGTATATTTTTAGCATTCCTCATATCATGATCATCAGTATATTTTTTTTCATTCCCCATATCATGATTATCAGTATATATTTTTTCATTTCCCATATCGTGATTATCAGTATATTTTTTCATTCCACATATTTTTAGCATTCCCGATATCGTGATTATCAGTATTTATTTTTTATTCCCCATCTCGTGATTATCAGTATATATTTAGCATTCCCCATATCATGATTATCAGTATATTTTTTCATTCCCCATATTGTGATTATCAGTTTATTTTTAGCTTTGCCCATATCATGATTATCAGTATAATTATTTTTAGCATTCCACATATCATGATTATCAGTATATTTTTTCATTCCCATATAGTGATTATCAGTATATTTTTTCATTCCCCATCTCGTGATTATCAGTATATTTTTAGCATTCCCATATCGTGATTATCAGTATATTTTAAGCATTCCCATATCGTGATTATCAGTATATTTTTCATTTCCCATTTCGTCATTATTAGTATATTTTTATCATTCCCATTTCGTAATTAAAATTATATTTTTAGCATTGCCCCATGTAATGATTAATGATTTTAGCATTCCCCATCTCGTGATTATTAGTATATATTTAGCATTCCCCATATTGTGATTATCAGTATAATTTTTCATTCCCCATATCGTGATTATCAGTATATTTTTAGCATTCAAGATATCGTGATTACCAGTATATTTTTTCAATTCCCATCTCGGGATTATCAGTATATTATTTTCATTCCCCATCTCGTTATTATAAGTATATTTTTTTCATTCCCCATATCGTCATTATCAGTCAATTTTTACATTCCCGATATCGTGATTATCAGTATATTTTTTTCTTTCCCCATAACGTGATTATAAGTCAATTTTTTTCATTCCCGATATCGTGATTATCAGTATATTTTTTTCATTCCCCATATCGTGATTATCAGTCAATTTTTTTCATTCCCGATATCGTGATTATAAGTATATTTTTAGTTTTCCCGATATCATGATTATCAGTATATTTTTTCATTCCACATATTGTGATTATCAGTATATTTTTAGCAGTGCATATATCATGATTATGAGTATATTTTTAGCATTCCACATATCATGATTATCAGTATATTTTTCATTCCCCATATCGTGATTATCAGTATATTTTTCATTCCCCATCTCTTGATTATCAGTATATTGTTAGCATTCCCCATATCGTGATTATCAGTATATATTTAGCATTCCCCAAATCATGATTATCAGTATATTTTTTCATTCCCCATATTGTGATTATCAGTATATTTTTAGCATTGCATATATCATGATTATGAGTATATTTTCAGCATTCCACATATCATGATTATCAGTATATTTTTCATTCCCCATATCGTGATTATCAGTATATTTTTTCATTCCCCATCTCTTGATTATCAGTATATTTTTAGCATTCCCAATATCGTGATTATCAGTATATTTTTAGCATTCCCATATCATGATTATCAGTATATTTTTAGCATTCCCGTATCGTGATTTATCAGTATATTTTTTCATTTCTCATATCGTCGTGATTATAAGTATATTTTTAGCATTTCCGATATCGTGATTATCAGTATTTATTTTTCATTCCCCGTCTCGTGATTATCAGTATATATTTAGCATTCCCCATATCATGATTATCAGTATATTTTTTCATTCCCCATATTGTGATTATCAGTATATCTTTAGCATTGCATATATCATGATTATGAGTATATTTTTAGCATTCCACATATCATGATTATCAGTAAAAAAAAATCACTCACCATATCGTGATTATTAGTCAATTTTTTTCATTCCCCATATCGTGACTATCATTTTATTTTAGCATTCGCCATATCGTGACTATCAGTTTATTTTTCATTCCCCATTTCGTGATTAT
>JAWPHD010020951.1:0-29836 GCA_037043455.1 Cyrtodaria siliqua | reverse complement strand
TATATCTTTATTTATCTCGTTTGCTTTAAAATAAAAATGTGTTAATACGTTGTTTTTTTAAAGTGTTTGATTTTTCTTACAATACGTATTCAAAATCATATATATATTTGTGTGTGTGTTAAAAAAATAAAGTTAATAGTTTAATAGTTCAATACACTGATATCCATCTTAAAGCTTAATGTAGGTAATTTATAACGCATATAATAAAACATAGTTAATTTAAAAATTGTTAAACGCAAACAACAAATATTTTAAATTTAGAAACATAATAAATGTTCATAAAACTGATTTCCAGGTGTGTTTTGGTTTCACAAGGAACGTATTCTTTAAATTAATGTATTTTAAAACACATGTTAGATGCAGATTGTAATCAGTAAGGATTAATACTTCATTTGATATCAATCCACCAGTGGTTTGCGATATAAGCGAAGCTGCATATGTTTGATCATTTTTTAATTTTATTATCTCCCTTTATGCATCCATTTATCGTGTCTGTTTCCAAAAATAAGTGACATATATGGAATATTTTTTTCTATTGAAAGTTGAACACAAAATACCTATCACATTTTTTTGTAAAAGATTGCTTTAGAGTTTGTTCATTCATCTCTTTGTTGATTTATGTTTAAAACAATATTTTTTTGGTTTTATGAGGGTCATGTATTTTAACCGTTAACTGCCAAAAATCGTACCACTTTGCGCAAGTAATTTTAACTGATCCTTGTTGGAGAGGGTTTATACTTTCCAATGATATCACAGTTATCCATTTTCTAGGTGGTCCCAACAATTTTTAAAAAAAACGTCAATTGTCACTACAACACTAATTCAATTGTGATACACCCAAGTTTACAAAAACACATTTATATTGATAAATGCATGATAACAATATGAAACATGCATATTTCTATATTAAACATTGCTTTTTACCATGGATAACATATCGTATAACCCTCGCAAGTTTGCAAATACAAATTGAAATATTTGAATTTTAGGCAAGCATACCCATTCATTGTTAGTTTAAACTTATTTATTTTACATCGATTGTAACGAAAGCTCTATGAACTTATTTAATCACTCCCGATGTCTTCCTGGGTAGAACCAGTACTAAGCAATGCAGATAAAGTGTCTTGCTCAGGGACACAACGCATATGGCAATGGCGGGAATCGAACTCACGACTTTTGGATCATGGGTCCAACGCTCTACCACTAGACCACAGCGCTCCACCCATTCATTGTTGGGGCCATCTCATGTTTTATTTGTCAAGACAAACTTGGACACTTTATTCATTCATTTAACAACATAAGAAGATATTGACAAGATTACAACCTTTGGGGACTAAAGCCAAATTTCCATTATTTCCCTTCTTTAGATTAAAATGCTTACATTATTGTTACTTTCGTATTGAATGTTAGAAGCGTCGTTTAGAAGCAGACGATACTGGATGTTACACGCGTCTTTTGGATGCAGACGATACTGGATGTTACACGCGTCTTTTGGATGCAGACGATAAGCGTAATAATGGGTCCTTAATTTAATTTGACCATCTGCATCGCCTTGGTTATTGTTTTTATTACTTAATACGTTTGTACGGATACTCTGTCAATCCTGATTTTTTACCGAACACTCATGTTTAATTACATATTTATCAATATCCACGCAGAGTTATCGTTCCTTTCACTCACAACTACTGAATTAAAAGATTTTGGTAAAAGCTGTTAAATTGGAATATTTTTGCCGGAAGCATATTTATTTCTTGTATAAATATAATTTTCAGAATATCTGCAAATTAGATGTTGAAGATTTGAAATATTGCATGAAAACAATTTAGTTTTAATCGGGACAATTTTACTACCAAAATAATACGTACTTAGGTCTCCTCAATCGATACGCATATGTAAACATTTCAAACCGAAACTAGATAGCAGAAAATTACTTAAACAAAATAAACTCATAGAAAAACAATAGAAAATATTGAATATAGGTCTATATTTCATCTTTGCGGATCACGAAAAACGATTTATTATAAACATCGTCATAACTGTTTTGAATAATCACGTGACCTAACCGTTCGCCCTACTTTCTTTGAAGTTGAGTCAGTGTAATGTAATGACCCTGGGTAGAGATTGTGTAATTATCATACTAAAGGAAAAAGGAAAAGCAACTCGGGAATTTCCGCTATATAATTTATATTCTGTACAATTCATTCCATGTAATATTGCAGAGAAATATCAACACATTTTTAAAAACAAAACAGAGAAAGGACAAACCTGTGCATTTTAGTATGTAACGTATTGGTTTAGTCCTTTTTTTCTGAAAGGCAATGTGTAATGTAGCCATGGACTATTCGATGTACTGCAACGTAATTTACATAGATATACAATATATAGCGGATATTCCTGAGTTGCGTTTCTTCTTTCCTTTAGTATATGTCATATAAACCTCGTCGTGATATGTATAGTTTACTGAAGTCATGCTACTTTTATTTCATTATGTGTATATGACATAAAATGGTGCCCAATGGCACTTAGGTTAGGTAATTGTCGACGTTTTCATTGATGTTATCGAAACACATTTTCAAATTAAATATGTTGAAAATTCGAAACCATTTACTTAAGTTATTGCAATCAAACTAATCAGTTAAATGAATTCGATGCGATGCATATTCCCATTTAGTTCTTAAACCCAGCATTCGGTAGGCCCTACCACCAGTATGTATACACTGTAGCCATTTAGTATTTCGTCTGATTCAGTAAGGGTTTTAGCATTTTGACCAATCACTGATCTTATTTTTACAGGTACAGCTATTAATAGATGCACCAACATTCAACATTTGACAGTTAGGAATAAAAGTTTTGTTTTAGAAAGTATGGAAAATAAATACATTATATAATTATTTTGATATATCTGTATAAAGTAATGTTTAGTGTATTTATATGCCAACTTTTATGGTTTAAAAATGCTTTATTATTTTATTATTTAGTAATTTGTTATTAAACCTCTCTGAGCAGCAGAATGCATAAAATGATCAGAAAAGTTTCTCTGGGTCATTTTTTTTATACTCAGTCCTGGCCTTTAACGACCCTGGCCTTGAATATAATTGATAGAATTTGAGGCAACACAAAACATATAATTGCTAGGTTCGTTTCATTATTATACATACGTAACATTCATACACGTTTAGCTAACGTATGTTGCTTTTAATTAGTAAAACACTGCTGAAAATAACTGAAATGAACTTCATGTCAGCATATGATTTCTTTAGCGTCTGCCTTTTATGTAGACTGCAGATGTATGCTCAAGAAAAGAAATCAGTTATTTTTTCAAATTAAAATTTGCCCAAAATGGAGAAAGAAATCAGATTTGTTTCTTTTTATCTCTGCGATGTCATTTTGTATAACTATATTTGTGTCTAATGAGTAGTTTTACTACTTACTTATCCTTTGGGATCATCAAGCCCAATCATTGTGGTTTTAAAGTAGAACATCGCTTAAGCCGGTGCTAGGCGGCGTGAGGGGTGTGCTAGGCGGCGTGAGGGGTGTGCTAGGCGGCGTGAGGGGTGTGCTAGGCGGCGTGAGGGGTGTGCTAGGCGGCGTGAGGGGTGTGCTAGGCGGCGTGAGGGGTGTTGCATCTTATGCTTCCTCTCGTGATTAGATCAAACACATTTGCTGAGTTTCTCTCTTGTTTGTGTTTGTTGCTTCCAATGGATATACTTTTCAGTGTTTTTCATAAGCTACCCAGTATAGCTAAAATTAAATAAACGTTTCAGCTTTCGTCGTTAAAATATAAGCCTAAAACTAAATTGAAAAGTGTCTTGCTGTGGCAAGGTGCATTATTTCTATTTACATTCTCCATTCCAGCATTGCCAGACATAAACACTGATTACTCTGATATGACATGTATAATTTTTATGTTATGAGAATGGGTCAAAGAACAAATTGTAATACTTAAACTTTTATGACAACGATACTATTGGCGAAACGAAAGGAGGATTTACGTGAAGACTTAAGGTAACACTAACATATATATGTAAACTGGGCTGTCTGTTGTATTTTTGAAAACTCTAAAATTACCGCAGTATCCCGATACAAAAACTTTAAAACTCCTTTAAATTCAGCAACTTCAGCCAATACTCAAAATCATCATGAAATGATGATTTTGGTTGTTTTTGGTTGATTTTGCCCAAATCAGCATGAAATGGTGATTTTACTTGATTTATTAAAACTTTTTTAAAATGGGGGTAGTGAAGATTGCAAGTTTAATTTTTTTTTATAAGTTATCAAAATTATAAAATGTTTCTTTAATACAAAACAAATTTGTCGATTTGTTATTAAAATTACATTTAATTAACAATTTTCTGACCTTGAATACAAAGGTGGTGGATCGTACTCATACACATTACTAAAACAATTTATTACACACTTTTTAGACTTTTTTGTAATGTTGCCATTGCTTCCTTTCTTCCCTGTTCCACTAGTTCTTTTTTTTGAGCTTCACTTATTTTAGCCTTTTTTTGTTTGGTGTCTTCTTTTAAACTATAATATTTATCTAACTCATCTAAAATCATCTTAAACTCTTGATCAGATATTTGTGCATCACTCAACGCTTTTGATATTAACTGCTTTATACTATTTAACTTAGCCTCTGCCAAAGTTTTTATTTCATGATGTTTTTGAGCTTTTACATTAAGCTTGCGTCTGATAAAATTAACACAAACACCTGTAGCTCCACATATTATTGCTGCTATTTCCAAAGGTAACAAAACTGGAATAACAAATCCAATCCCAGCCATAATAACACCTGCTGATATCAAGGTAGTGTCAATTCCATCTGTAATATTAATACCACGTTTATATTTTTTATAAAGTGACTGACGTATATCTCGTTCTGTAATTAACTTTTTTTCAATCTCTGAAATCTTTTGTAATCTATAATTTTGTCCGTTTTCCACTGAATTTTCCACTGACAAATCAGGATATAAACTTGGTGCTGTCGGTTGCTTCATTTTTTATTAATAAATAAAAAATTAAATTAATTCAATTAATAATGATGCCACCGTATTTACAGCTGTAGCGTTAGCAACCTTGCATACAAAGTTAACAACAGAACCAGCACCAATTTCTAAAGGTTCATCAAAGTTATCATGATTGCGTGGAATGATGTGAAGCGTTATGCCATAATTTGGTTGTTCAACACCATTGACAGAAACTATTACAGATACGTCACCAACTAATCGTTCACATGCTAAACCTATTCCCATAATCCGTCCACGACGTGTCATTACATGCCCCACATTTTTTTCTGCTCCACCATTACCAAATGAGAGTATTCTGTTTGACACAAGTGGACCCTTAGCCTCTGCAAATATTGTTATAATCCCATATTTAAGATTATCAACTCTATTTTTTAAATGATTAAACTGGTCAACAAAAGGCACAACTCGCCTATATAAATTTTGAACATCATTTATCAAAGCCTCTAAGTCTTCTGTTTTTTTAGGTCTTGTTGGTCCATATATACTCATTGTTTTTTTTTATAAAAATATATTTTTTAAATAATTTCTAAAACACAACTCATAGGCAAACCGTGATTATTTATTTTGTTGCCATGCTCATCTCTGACTTCTATTTTTAATTCAGTAATTGCACCATTCATAAGACAGTGATATTCAGGATAAAAACTTGTATATACTATATCTCCAAACTGCTTATTTACTACAGGTACAACACCTATAATAGTGCTTGGCTTACCATTGAAATAATTACTACTCGTATTAACTTGTTCCAGATGAACATATAGCTGTTTATAAGGAGCTAAATTAATTGGGTAATCTCCCATATTAGTACCTGTTAACCATTTTCTGTCCTTGAATCCCAACATTTTTGAAAGACCGCTTGACATTCGTGTTTCTATTGGCGGATGCGAATGAATAATGGCTGCACCATTTTGGACAATATTGTCCAGAATAATCTTTTCATTTAGCAATTTAAAATCTTCTACCAGGTCTTGAAAGTTATAGAGTCCACCTGGTAAATGATTTATTTTATCTGGGTTTCTGGTCTTTATGGTTTCATTAATAATATTATACCAACCGATAGTGTATGTAAAACTTTTTAATCCAACGCGCTTGGTTCCATCTCTATTATCGATATACTGTTGTAAATTAATAGAGTTGTCTATGTTTGAAATTGTATGAAACATTATTTTTTTAATATATATATATAAAAACACAAATAAAAATGATTTCTGAAGAATTCAAATATAACCCAGATGCTCACTATTTAAATACTTTTAGCAAGAAAGTGATAGATATAATAAATCAAAACATAGTCATTACATCAGACGGTAAAGACTTTAAAGCATCATTTCCAAATGTCTTTGAAAAATACAAACTTTCATACGTCAAATCAGATGCTATAGTCCAACGTTGGGGAACAGATTGGATGTTATTTTGGCAGAATCAGTTAAACTTTGCTATTTGGTGTGCGACCACTGGATGTGGTATTGATTTCAACAATCATCTAAAAGCTGATACTCTGGTTGGTTCGTTATTTCGATTTCATGTCTATTACCAAGTCAGAAGAATATTATTTGAGATAAGTGTAGCATTGCCGCAAGACTCAAATTGGAATGCTTTTAATAACACATATAACCGAAACGCATACGAGAGAATATGCAAGGAGATTAACGTTGACTTATATTCAGACTGGAGACAGAAACAAAGCTATAATAATGGTCTAGGAACAATTTATAATTACTGGACAAATATTGGTTATCATCCTTTGGTAAATACTGCATACGACAACAAAACGATGAGTTTTACAGTCTATGAGAGTGATAAAACATATCATATTGATTACATTGCGCAAGGATTTGAGGCTGATAATAGTTGGTCTACTTTTATACTAGATTGTTCTGTGGGATTTACAAGAGCTGGAGTAGAAAGAATCAATGACAGCATAAGAACATACTGCTGGGCAATTCTTGGTTCACAATCACAAACAAGAACTGATATACTTGGAACTGGGACAGCATTTGATGCACAGAAACAATTTTTAGCAAATGTAGAGGACGCAATAAACAGCCCCATTGACTTGCCCAGTCAAATTTCAAGATATGAAAACACCTTAAAATATGCAAGAAGTAAAGTAAATTTTGTCTATGGAAGTGGATTGTACATGTCTCCGAGCGACATGGAATTAATAATTGGAATAATACAAGACTACAATAATGAAATTGTAATAGCAACCGATGCACAAGCATTAGGATTGAATAATGATGTAAATGTAAAACCAGTGCCACCAAAAAATATTCAACCTTTTCAAGGCACCACAACAAAGAAATTTTTACCGGACTTTGATAAATCAAAACATAAAACTGTGGAGCATAACCCACCAGAAATACAAAAAAATAGCGATTGAACACGAAGATAACAAAACAACTATAATTGTTGGTACTATAGTAATAGGTCTTGCTGCATTACTTATTTACGAGATTTACTAAACCACTCTTTGGCTGCCACATATAACAACCCGGAAACAAACACAAGCAAAGCCCATAGATTGTTACCAAGCCAATTAATAACATTACCTGTTGCAGATAAAAGCCATGATACTATTGCACCAATAACTCCTGGAAGTGCTGCAGCAGCTTTACCAGCTAGGTTGGCAAGAAGTTTACCAAGATTACTTAGTTGTTTTTTTATCCAGTCTTTTACACTTGATGGATCAGGCTTTGGAGTTGGAGTTGGTGCAGTCCCTCCCGTTGTAGGAATAATGGTCTCAACTAATACCCCAATAATCATACCAAAGGCAGTCAAAATACTAACAATAGTAATACCTTGCTCCCTAAACAAGGTTTTGATTCTCTCACCCAATGTTGTGTCTTCTCTTAACACCTTATTTATAGTTTCTTTTATCCTGTTTATTTGACTGCGTAATGCTTCTTTGTTTTCACTCGCCACTTCAAGTCGTGCACTTTTTTCATCTTCTAAGTTTTTTATTCTGTCACGTAGGCGCTCTTGTTGAAACTCATCCTCCTGCCCGGGGGTGCTAACCTGTTCTAATTTTTGTTTTTCTTTTGCTATATCTTTATCAAGCTCAGTGAGCTTTGAGAGATTATTAGTAAGTTCTCCACGAAAGCTTTGCAATACCTTATCTAAACCTCGTATCTCTCGCATTGTTAGACCTTCTGTTTGTGTTTGAACAGCAGTTTTAGAATGAGTTTCATCTATTGTAATACTCAAATCACTCTCAATTGTATTTACAGCATCTACTGTATTTTGTACATCTTCAGTTGTTGAAAAAGTTTGCATTGGTATATTTTCTCCTTCTTTTGTGATGGTATCTCTTGTTTTTACCAAGGATGCTAATTCTGCCCTACCCTGAGCCTTTCTTTCACGTGGGACTAAATAATCATAAATGTTTAAATTATTTTTTACGAAGTCAATACCATATTTTTTAACTAAAGTGTCCAGCTTATAAAATTTGATTGGTTCGTTTGGATTATTTCCCTTATAATAGGTAAGTGGAACATCATCCATCCCAACTGTATATAACATTGTTCTACCAATTTCGTCCTCAGCCACTCTAAAATCATTTTTATAATCGATTCCGCTGATTTCAGCATTAACTTCAGTAAAAAATTGATCTACTAACCACTTTTTTTGTGTAAGCTGTTCTTCTGTTTTATCTTCCCCTTGAAGCTGATTAATATAGTTATTTTCATTTACAATTTGTCTCTGGAATTCTGGGTCAGGTTGTATAAATTCGTCTTCAAGTGCTCTATCCGCTCTATCCCAGTCTTCTTCAGTCATATCTTCAATATCGAACGTAGGATCAAATCCTCCTTCAGCCATTGTTTATTTTATTTAATTTTAAAAAATATATTTAAAAAATAAAAACAATGTCGGCTTACGGAAACAAACTTAACCCACATAGAAAACTAAGAGAACCTCATGGTGCCAAAGGCATCCGCACAAGTGTAGTAATAACTAATAATCCATCAACAATAGACCAAAACCAGCAACTGCTTGTGAGATTTCCCAATCTAAGTACTAATGATGTGATAGTTCCAAGTACTGCTCGTCTTGCCTTTGAAATAGAACTTAAAAGCAGAACAGACGCCAACGCTACTCTATTTCAAAATCTGGGTAGAACAATTGTGAAAAAAATGACAATAAGAATAAGTGGCAATGAAGTCATGTCAATAGATGACAGTGATATATATCATTGTTATGTAAACTTATGGAAAAGCCCTAGCGAACGACAAAACATAGCTTACCAAGGTATTGGTAAACCAAACATGCTAAAACATAGAGTTAGCGCGGGAGATGCTTCCTCAGACACTAAAGATGAAGCTATAGCAGCAGCTTATGGAAATAGATTTTGTATTCCACTGGACTTTGAAATGTTAGAAAGTCATATGCCATTTTATCAAGCGGGGCTTGGTGATAGGTTAGAATATGAATTAACGTTTAACGATTATAACAAAGTTATCAAAAGCAGTGATGCTGATGCATCTTATGTAATAAAAAATATCTGCTTGGAATTTGATACGGTTAGTGATGTTGAATTAGCCAGACAAATAAGACAGCAAATCAATGGTAAGATGTCATTTATGTATGATCGTATCTTGCGGCATAGAAAAATAATAACAAACAAATCTGATACTCTTTGGAACATCAACATTAATGTACCAGCACGGAGCATGAAAGGTATTTTAATGCTGTTTGAAGACCCAGAAAGAACAGACACGGAAACCTATTACAACCCAAAGATTGAAAAGGTTGAAATGACAATAGAGGGTGTACCAAATCAGTTGTATAGTCAGGGCATGAAGGCATATCAACATTGGGATGAAATTAACAAATATTTTGCTTTAACATCAAAAAGAAACAAAGAGACAGAAATAGTAGCGAGGGACTTAAACTTTACCAGTGTTTCTCTTGAGACTTATTTGACAAAATCATATGCTTTGTGGCTTGACCTTAGAACATGTAATGACAATTTATTACACGGCAGTGGAAGAAGAATAGAAAACGGCAGTGAAGGCATAACGATATTAATAAATAAAAAAGCAGATGCAGATCAAACTTTAAATATTTACATATATATAATACAAGATGCGCAAATCAATTTCGAAGATGGAAGATTTAAAGAAGCAGGATACTAGTTTGCAACAAAAATATCCTAAATATTCACACAGTGCCATTATTTGTGGTCAGACAGGCTGCGGCAAAACAGAGTTTGTTCTTGACATACTTGAACAAGAGTATGTTGGAGTTTTTGAACATATAATTATATTGTGTCCAACCATAGAGTGGAACGAGGCTTATAAAAATAGATCCTGGATAGGAGATGTGAGAAACCCGATAGATAAAAAAATAACAACTGTCAATCCTGTTAGCAACGGTAAAGAAATGCTACAAGAACTGTTGCGTTTCTTTTTCAAACAATATGCTGGCCAGCCCACATTATACATTATTGACGATTGCTCAGCCACAAAAGAATTAACAAAGAAAAAAGATATGTTATCAGAGTTGGCATTCTCTGGTCGCCACGCTAAACAATCAGTGTGGGTCATTTCACAAAGATATAATTCTGTATTGAAAGATTTGAGAGAGCAAGCAAAATGGTTGTGTATGTTTTACACCAAGGACAGAGATAGTTATGAAAATTGTTTGAGAGAAAATGATGTTATTCCAACGCTGGAAGAGAGAACCAGAATAAGAAAAGCTTTAGCTAAGACTAAATATTCGAAGTTAATTTTGAGGACTGACCAACCAACTGGTTATTGGGTTGAATAATTTCTACCAGCAATTCTTTTTTTCTAATAGCATTGCTTTGTTGCTAATAGTAATACTAACAGAAAAGTAGCAATGTTAATAGCAATACTGACATGAAAATATAATGAAAATATAAGAAAATATAGTAATGCTAATAGCATTGCTCATAGTAAAGTAGCAATGTTAATAGCAATGCTTGCAGCAAATTAACAATGCTAATAAAAAAAATAGCAATATTAATAACAATGCTATTAACAATACTATTAACAATACTAACAATTACTAGTTGCATGAATATCGCAGTTAGTTGTTTTGTATTTTATATTTATTTCAAGATAAAAAATAAGATTAATAATATAAAAATGAATGCGGAAGAACTATTACAAAATATATCGGAACAGACGGAACCAGATGAATCAAAGCAACAAGAAACAAAAAATGAAAGATTATCAGCCATAGTAGCTGGCGGTGGTAGTCGTCAATATTTGGGTAAAGACATACAACTCACAAACATAGATGGCATGCCACCGGATGAAATTAACAAACTTTACTGCAGATATGAAGCACGGCTTGGGGCAAGCGTGACTAAAACTTTAGGCAATTCTTTTATTAACTTGTATGTGATGGGAGTATTAAAATATTTTAATGTAACCAATCCACCAAAGCTGATAGAAGATTTGGAAGAAGACCCATTTATTATTCATGCCTTGAAAAGTGCTTGTTGTGAGTTGTATTACAGGTATGGAATGTGCTTAGCACCATTTACAGCAATACTGACAACTGTTAGACATATTGATTTTAATAAAAATAAAATTATAGATAATAAAAATGAAGAATCAAGTGGAGAACCAAGAGAGTGAAGTTATACCAGTTGAAGTTGATACACAATCTGTTAAACAACAAAAAGTAAAAAATCTAAAACGAGTAGAGGCTGGAAAAAAAGGAGCAGCGGCAAGGAAGGCAAAGCGTTTGCTTCAGATAGAGCAGGATGCACAAGATGCAAGAGATGCAGGACAGATAACAAAAATAACAACAGATGAAGAAAAACCAGAAAAAACCAAAATAAACGTATACAAAAATTATATTCCACCGTGTCTGGGTTTATTTGGTATTGCTGGGTTGGGTTTGTATATTTATAACAAAAAATCTGCTACGCAAACTGCTACGCAACCTGTAGCTGTGCAACCTGTTCATGTTGCACCAAAAGACCCGTTTGATTTTTAATAATTTAATTTAATAATTTAATTTAAAAAAAAATAATCATATAAAAAAAATGGCAGCAAGTATTGACGGAAAACAAATTGTAAATATGATGTATCATGCTGGAGTGGAAACACTTCTTACTGTTGGATATTCTGAAATTGGCAGAAAAATACTAAAAAGACCAGCACCTAAAGTGGATTTTAATATGGTAGATGTTGGGATGCTGTCTGTGGATATAATGTTAGCAATGGCTACAAAAGATATGCTGATTAAGCAAGGTATTATTCCTGCGGATATTATGAAATAATTTTAAAAAATATATATATAAAAAAATGGCAAGTGCAGTAGCAATGATGATAGGTGGAGCATTAACAAATGCATTAGCGTTTACTGGTTCAAATTATTTCTTTTCAAAAATGGGAAGTCATTCAGATGAGGAAAGACAAAGACATGACAAAGCCGTAGAACAATTAAACGCAGCACAAGTGGAGTGGAATAAAAAAAGAACAGAGAGATTAGATTTTATTAATAAGCAACTGCAAAAAGAGCATCATGCAAAGCAGACTTTTGATGATGTAGACCAAGCTATGAAACAGTATTATTACACAACTGGTAAACATTTACTTTTGGAACCGGAGCCCAAGTTGAGTGATTTTTATACACCATCTCCGGATCAACAGAATAGAGAAATAACGTTTATTGTGGTGGGCATGGCTGCAACTGGATTTGTGGCGTATAAATTGATTTCATAAAAAAAAAAAAGTTTAAAACTATAATTACTTTGGACTTTTTTTTTTACTTTGAAAAGACTAAGTCATATGCATGATACCTATTTTTTTTGTTGTTCTTACATGGTTTCAATCCAAGTGGTCGAATATAATATGGTGGTTTAGCACTCTTCTCTAATTTATTTTTGAGATGATCAGGCGCCCATACTTCACCATTGTCTACTAATGTCAATACCATGGATGGACCATATTCAGTTTCTACTATTTTCGTATCTGTAATTTTGTATATTTTATTTAGTTCCAAGTCTGTCCATTTCTTTGTGCTATTTTGATATTGCTCTTCGAGCAGTTCATCAAATTGTGCAGTTGTGATTTCCATTTTTTCTTTATAGTTATATAAAGTTTATTCTTTAGTAGAAAAAAATGGAAAAGATTTATTACAGCCCAAAAGGATTTTGGAGAGGCTACACAGCAGTTAAAAAATTAGCAAAAGAGGCTGGTGTCAGTGAAAAAAAGGCATTAGAATTTTTAAAGAAACAAGCTGTGTGGCAGATTTATTTACCTGCGCCGAAGAAAATGGTTAGACCCAGGTTTGATGTTTCTGCTAAGAATGGAGTGCATCAAGCTGATTTGTTATTTTTACCGCATGATACTTTTGGGATTGGTCGTGGACGCAAGACATATAAATATGCGTTGACTGTGGTTGATATTGCAAGTAGATACAAAGAAGCAGAGCCACTAACTTCCAAGGATAGTAAAGAAGTTGCTAAAGCATTTGAGAATATATACAGTCGACATTTGAAATATCCAAAGTTATTACAAGTAGACCCAGGCAGAGAATTTATGGGTGCAGTATCGCAGTTGATGGCAAAACATAAAGTAAATATCAGACGAGGCAGAACAGAAATACACAGAGACCAAGCTTTAGTGGAAAGATTTAACAGAACATTAGCTGAAAGATTGTTTGGTTATCAGTATGCTAAGGAAATAGATTCACAAAAACGCAATAGAGAATGGGTAAAGAGATTACCAGAAGTTGTTAAAGCCATAAATTCGGAGACAAAAAAGCCCCCTCCTGTTGAAACAAAAATATTAAAAGATGATCCTATCTGTATGAATGCAAGTGTAAGATATTTATATCAACCCGGGGAACAAGAAGGTGGAAGACGCAGAGCAACTGATCCAATGTGGAGTGTAAATATTCATAAGATTAAAAGTTATATGGTGACGCAAGGTATAAGAGTTTGTTATTTGAAAGCACCAGCACCACAGAGAGGATTTGTCAAAGAAGAATTACTTATTGTTCCTGCTGATACCAAAATTCATAAGTTTTTATAGAAGCCGTGTGCTTCAAAAAAATGATATTAAACATTTCAGGGAGCCAAAAAGTTTTATATTTTTTAAAAAGAGTTAAGCTTATTATCTTAACTTGCTACTTAGTAAACTTGGCACAAACCAACGCACTTAACAAAACCAGCCAAATTATAAATTTTTATAATACCCGTGTGCATCAGTTGTGATGCCATCATCCCGTATAAATCTTTTTGAATAAAATGGTGACAAGCTGACCTTATCCACTGTTACACCGTATACTTGATGTCTTAAAGATCTTATCATATTCATTTTATGATTATGCTCCTCTTTGTTGAATAATGCATCTTTGTAATTCTCAAAGTTTATATGTTTTTTAACTACATAATCTTTTACACCTTTTGCTCTTTTGATGAGTTTTTCATCCGATTTTAAAATAGAATACATCTTAGGTCTTAATCCAATATATTCATCTATGGCAACTCCATTACATTCGTCTTTCATTTTACCTAATACTTTTTTGTTTGTATCATCGTGCATTGGATTATCTAAAGGATAATCACTTAAGTCAAATTCATTTTTCATTTCAACCATGTCTTTATATGCATCTTTTGTTCTGATGTCTACAAGCAAGCTGTCTGTGTCTGTATACAATAAATCACAATCGCTTCCATATCTTTTTTTCAGTACATTATAATACCAATCGTACATATGAGCCTTTGATAAATCTAAAACGGTCTGACCAACATAGATTGGTTTGTTTAATGTTAGTTTTGTTTTGTTTACATGCACCGCTGATAGATCGTCTGAAAATTTTACACGTCGATTAAAATTGGGTTTGGCTACTAATTTTCTTATCTTTTCATTTTCAGAACCATCAGTTCGGATTAATTTTATATCAGTGCGCTTGCGAAGATTTTCCATTGTTTTACCAAATACTGATAGATTCATAAGTTTGTAAAAGTCTTTTTCAAACTGTGATTTAGATTGTTTTCTGAATTCTGTATTAAGACTTATGTATGATGCCATCCAATCTTTTTCATTCAATTCTAATACTCTATGTACTTTGGTTAGTTTCATACCCAGGGCTAAATATAGTTCTAGAGTTTTATAATGTAGTATGTATTTTTCTTTATTCATGAGATTTGGAACTAGTTGTTCTGTTAAAATGGTATTTATTTTCATTAAGCCTTTTTGATAAGTAGACATCCATTCTTTTTTTACTACTTTCTTTTCTGGCGCAAGTGGATAATCATTATGCAGATCATGAAGGCTGTTTGGATATTTTAAATCAACTTCTAAGATTTGCCCTTTACCAGATTTTCCGGGTTTGGCAGGTTTTGGTTTTGGAAAATAACCTTTTTTGTTTTTCTTTTTCCAAACAAATCCTGAATACGGAAGTGCTTGATTCATTGAATGCCCATAACGATTATTTGCATCATAATACATTAAGAAATTATTTTGCTTATCCGGGTTGTAATTAGCAACAAGGGGATTGTTAGCTTTGGCATGTCGTTTTGATACCATACTAATTCCACCTCTCATTCCTTTTTCTAAAAACAAATGCATGTCAATGTTTGTTAAAAGTTCTAATTCTATTTTTGAATATTTTAGTAAAGCATCCCAAGCTAATCCTGGTGCTGTATAATAATGTAAAGGATCGAGTTTGTATGCACTTATGCATGTTTTTCTAAAAGTTTGAAACACATCTGCTAACTGAGTTACATCACTTTTTAGATATAAGTCATGATAGTCTCCCATGGTTTTACAGTTACATTCTTTCCATACTTTTTGAGCAAATTCATAATCTTTGATACTTATATTTTCATCTTTAAGACTATTGTAAAAATTTTCTATAGGCGGTAATTGTGTTTCATCAAATCTTTCCATGCTATCCATGTAATCGTACGGATAAATACCTTTTCGTAAAAATAAATCTGCTTCTTTGCCAAACTGATCTTTAGTAATTTTAAAATCAGACTTATCTGTTGCATCAATTAAATCTGATAAAGACTTACTCATAAATTGAAAACTGTCTAAAAATTTAAACTGTCCGGCACTAAATGAAATATACTTTTCTGCATTGTTTGCAATACAACTTAGATTACCTGATATTTTAGATAGCTCTTGCATTATTAAATGACTATCATATCCTTTGAGGTTGTGAATTACAATAGGAATGATTGTTTTATTTGGTTTTATTTTTAGTTTCAGGTTGCAATTTTTATGGGCTGCACCTCTATATTCACCTGTAAAATGACAGTGGTATCTTACTTTACAGTTTTTATTATTTTCGATTAGGGTTTGACATATCCAGCAGTGTGTTGCATTGTTGTAATCTATTTCATTTTGATCTGTCATAATTAAAGGTTTAGGATGAGCAAATATGTTATTAATATTACTTTTCTCACATTCCAAGTTATTTATAAATGCTTTCATAGTATCTTCACCTCTATAAATAACAGGTTTTTCTGTTTTACCATCATATCTTACAACTTGATACCCAAATCCACAAGTTTTATGCACGCTTGTAATTTTAGATTTTTTTCCAAATTCTAAAGATTTAGGTTCAAGTATACATTCAAAGTCAGCATATATTACATAAGGCACAGGCATTTGTTTGTAATGATTTTTAAATTTTGTAATTGTACCTTTCTTTGGCATCTCGATGCGGCAAGAGTTTTTATTAATACCTTCACAGTCTTCTCTATGTTTTTCAAGTAATTCTTTTTTATAGTAACCATGAAGACAACGATCACAAAAGTAAGTTTTATCATGATGTTTGTTTTGATCGTAAAGTAATCTATTCATGTCTTTAATCCAACAGTAATGGTATTTTGTTTCTTTTTCAGATTCCTTGTGATTGTCAGGGTTGTAATTATCATCTATAATACCTTCTTCGTTGTTTGGATCATCTTCGTTTTCTTGTTCAACTTCAGTATCTTCAGAGATTAACATCAAATTAATTCTTTTTATGTCCTTCGGCTGCTCTGATATGTTGTATGGAAAGAATGATGCTTTTTTAATTTTGTTTGATACAGTATATCCGTAAACATTGATTGCAATGTTGTTTTGTTTTTCTACTTTTGGAATTTGTGAAATCGGAGTTGGACAGTCAATACCTTTCATATTTAATTTACCCATGTGTTTGTTGTAACTAGACATCCTAGTTGGGTTGTTTTTATCAGGCCATAAAGCAGAAACCAGTGCTACTTCTAAGCATCTATCATCTTTATTGTTAACATTTATAATTGCTTTCTTATCGGATACTACTTTATGTAAAGAAATATAGGAAGAACCTTTTAGTGGCTCATACTTTGCAAAATTCAAATAAAGTGTAATACAGTAATCAACTTCTAATCCTGATGCTGTATTTGTAAATCTTTCTAACCCTTCTTGTATATCAGCAGATGATTTGTCATAAAGTTCATCTATTTTTTCATTTGATAAAATGGCATTTTGCTCACTATGTAATACCGCTGTGGTGTATTTTTTTGTTGCACCATCATCTTTGAATAATTCTATGGTAAGACCTAATTGGAATTTTATTCCATTATTTTTTACTTCTTCACTTATTTGTTTGGTTATTATAGATTTTTTATCTTGCTGTAATATGCTTGGATCTTTGTAATTTTTAGCAGATATTTCATATGCTTTAAAATAGCCACATTTTGGATTATCAACTAGTTTTAGTTCTTTTTGTATTTTTACCTTATTAACTTTTTGTATTTTCACATCATTAGCTTTCGGTATTTTTACATCATCAACTTGTAATTTTTTCTTATCCTTTTTACGTTGCTTTTTTGCACGACGCCTTTTACGTAAGTTTTCTAAAACAGCATTTTTTGGGGTTTCTTTAACCTCCTCTGGTTGAATAACTTCGGATGGTTTAGTCTTTGGCGGTTGAATAACCATGAGACTGTGCTCTAATGTTTCCTTACCTATTACACCGTTATCGTACAAACGTATTAAATTTCTTATAGTCTCTTCGTTTTCCATTCTTCTTATTTGTTATATATTAATTTTTTTTTTATTTAATATAAAAATATTTATAGTAAAGATAGACAATGGAAATAAATATTTGTAAATTTCTTAAGATTGGATTGCACAACCCGTGCAAAAACAAGCCAACCAAAGATTCAGATTATTGCAGTTTGCATAAATACAGATTAAAAACAAGTCAAGTAGTACCTTGTATAAAATGTAAAAAAGGTACTTATGCAAAGTATCAAGTGTGTGTTGGTTGTGGTGCAGCTTCAATTAGAAGAATGCAGGATTATTGGAGATATAAGTTGTATAATAAGGAGTGTAAAAAATTCAGAAGAATAGAGATATAAATAAAAAAATCAGTAACAAAAAAAACAACCAAAATCATCATTTCATGATGATTTTGAGTATTGGCTGAAGTTGCTGAATTTAAAGGAGTTTTAAAGTTTTTGTATCGGGATACTGCGGTAATTTTAGAGTTTTCAAAAATACAACAGACAGCCCAGTTTACATATATATCTAACATACATTATATATCATTGGAACTTGAATTTTTATGGTTAATAAAACTACATTAGTTTTGAAAACAGTTTGAAAAATTAATATATTACAGCCAAGATACATTTTATAGCGTTTTTATAATGTAAGCCCATTGTTGCTGGGGCAGCAGAAAACTAGAACATCTCATCTAACTTTAGCTAGTTTTAATATTTTGAGATAAAACTTTCATGTTGTCTTAAGATGAATCCAATACATTAATAAAGTTAATGTTTTTTGATGGAAATTCTAATACAAAACATTCTTATTTTTAATTGAGCAGAATTTTGCATTGATTTCAGAACATTTAATTGAATTGGGGTTTTAAGGGGCACCAAATTCAAATCAAATTCAAATAGTTTATTGGCATAACATATACATGTTTATTGCCTTGAACTAGGTCGGTTACAAAAACATACAGAGAAGAAGGATAATACATATATACATTCACTCTTTACACTACATCAAAAAAAATAGAATTTATAGTTATTAGTTAAATGTTATTAACAATTTTCAATATTCAATATTCAATTAAGGAAAATTAATTAAATGTAGTATTTACAGAATTCCTCAACTTATATAGTAAATATATTTTCAGGTGTTATTCATTATTTTGTATTAATCAACTTTATTTCTTAATTCATTTGCTAAAAACACACACTTAGCTAAACGTTTTAACAAACCCGATTAGATTTCATAAGTGAAATGAATTTTTGTTTTGTTGGAAAGGAGCAGTAATATTTAGGCAAACATTCTTTACGTAAGTTTCTATATTTTGAACAAATCATTAGAAAATGATACTCATTTTCAACAACATTCATATTACAATGGACACACACTCTTAAATAACGATCTATATTACGAAATCTACCTTCTTCTATAGCTAATTTGTGTGCAGAGCATCTTAGACGTGTTAATGCTTTTCTATGAATAACATTACTAACTGAACATATATATTTTTCAACTTCATATACTGATTTAAACATTTTATTTGATTTTAAGGGGCACCAACACATGAAAAAGTTATATGGCGCCTAACAGGCATGAACATGCCAGGCTCATCTTCCATGTACATCGAGATAAAATATGGAAAATGGGCCTAGAACCTTCTCACCCTGAACTGCAGAGTTGCTGCAAATTCTATCGTAGAAACTCCATTTACGCTGGAGCCACGTTATTGTTTTTCTGCCACTGCTCTTTTGAGCGAGATAGCACCTGAAACAATGCAAGGATCATGTTGAAGACCTTTAATGAACATGAACAAAAAATGATAAAATGAACATGAATTTGGGGGGATTCCAAAGGGATCTGCAGTGGCCCTATTCTTTGCCCCGTGACCAAACGGGGGTCCCCGGGAACCACACGGGGGCCTTTCAGAACAAAGTTCGCTTGGGAAATTCTTATTTCTCAACTGATTTTAAAATTGAAATATCTTTTTATTGATATATATATTATTTAGGTACTTTTGGAGTGTGTCTTAAATGTCAAAAAAAAACAAAAACTTGGCAACACTGTATGGTGTTAACATGCCACACATAAAGTCATCACCCCCTAAGATGGATACGTACTCGTTGTCCATATAAATTAAGGAATTATCTTTTAAAAGAAATAGCAACGAAGAGAACACACTTATTGTAGAAATGAGCAAGACATGAGGCAAGAACGTCTGATAAGAAATGAGAAAAAAGAAAGCCATCAATACTAATTTACTATATGCATCTGAAATTTTTCTTAGAAACCATGTTTTTTCATGGTAGTTCTCAAGCTTTGATTATATACTTAGTTGCAAAAGAAAGTGTACACTTTAAAACGTTTACTTTACACAATATCCTCTCTATCAAGTGACAGTCACTTAAAGATTCAACCTATTGAAAAACAAATGACAACATGATATTGGAAATGGAATGATAAAAACTTTGGTACCAAACATGGCATATTCATTTTGGAATTTGTCAATTTAGTTCTAAAAAAACTTTATACAATTAAATCTAAACAAAACTAAGTGTACACTTACTTTTGCATCTGAGTACTTTTGCATCTGAGTATATTTGAAATTGTCGTGTATTCGAAGTAAAAGTTGTATGAAACCGATAAATACTACTACAATGAGTTGGGGTGCAGCAAAATCAAAACAACTGTAATTCCTCTGGTGATTGGTTGTAGCTCAGATACATTCACCGAGAGAAAAACATTTAGCCATATTATAGGAATTTTTCAAATTATGAAGACGTGTTATCACTTTGATATTTAATTTTAAATTTATAAAATAATTGTGCAAACAAGAGGTGTTCAACTTATGACGTAACACTTCCATTTTGTAACTGAATCAAACATCTTGACATTCTCGCGTTCATAGTTATGTCAAGCCTAATAATTCCTTCGATATAAAACATTAGGACATGAACTATTATATGCTTCCTAATTTTGTGGCGTTAGTATTTTTTGAAAAAGGGTAGAGAATGATGTTTTGAAGCAAAATTATTTAATTATAAATATAACTGCAATACAAATTACAAAAAAAAGCTTGTACATTTTCGTTTAAGGTTATAGTATTCTGATATGTGCATGTCTGAACGTAAAAAAGTGGAATATGCATTTTTTTGCTATTTGTCGGTTTTCAAGATTTCAGCGAAAATTAACAGGAAATTCGATTTAATTGATGAAAACTTCTAGTTCGAAACATTAACTGCAGACATTGTTATGATTTCCTCCTCTATAAAAATGAGTTTCATTACTTTCTTATAAGGAAAGAAATAAAACATTATTTAGGGGCATAACATAATAATTGACCAAAGATATCTTTATATGGTATGTCAAAATACAGCAACAATAACATTTTTTTGTCTTACAAAATGTGAATAAAATGTTTATTTTGGTAAATTGATAAAGTCATCGGTAACTTACGAGAAACTGTCCTATTATCTGTCAATTTCTTAATATTGTGATAAAATTCGAGCTTTTAATTCAACATTTATATTTTTCTCTTAATATAAAACATAAGATCAATTTAACTTGTAAACACAGTTTTAAACAATTATAATAGGCAGTTAGTGGAATTGTTTGGCTTTAGGTAAATCTCTATGGCCGTAGAAACATATAGGTTTAAAATTGGAAAATAGTATGCACCCAATTCAAAATGTAATTTGAAACGAATCGCGTGAAATTGGAGATTATTTTAAATGCATACTGTCGCAAGATGAGCCTAGTGGTTGGGACTAACTCAGGAAAGAATCAATGTCGATGACTGCATTTACATAAGTTTAATGCAACTTTTAAAATATGTTAAATATATATACCATTATCAACAAAAACAAGCGAATACACAGATGAAATATTAAAAAAACTGTTCTCATGAACGTATAAGACGTTCGTAGTATTATCACAAATACTGAATATGTCGACAGTCTATATATACGGCACGAAAGTGTTGTTGAAGTTACAATAATGTTGATCAGAAACGTTACAAATAATGATGATCTAACATCTAACGCGATGTATTTGATGCCCGAGAGCTTATGAACATGACGCGCGACTCCAATGATCGGTGATTGTCATCAACAGCCTTCTATAAGGGTTGATGACGCGATGAACAGCCTCCAACGAGGTTGTGTGTTGAGGTTCTTCCACTGAGGTCTGATAACGGGCCCACCACGTGTCCCGGGGGTTGTTGCTCCTACTAGAACCTGACCATGTTGTCCTGGTACGGGAACTGTCTCCACCCACTCATTACGTTATGCGATGAATCACCTAGCGGGCCTACACGCCCAAAAGGCTTAGTTCCATTCCGGAAGGCTTAGGCTGTAATGATACATACTTTTAGACGTCGGTTCCTTAACACAATATGATCATCTCACCGTTAACCACCGTTAACCAATGCACCCAATATACAACGTTATCAATTTAATATTGTATTACAATTAATGATTTATACGCATTGTCATATATACATGTATATCATCTCACCGTTAACCAACGCACCTAATATACAACGTTATCAATTTAATCGTGTATTACAATATATGTTAGTTGTATCAAGTTAATGTTTGAGAAACATATAAAAGCTGACCGGATGTAGCAACATCACGAAACAAAATGGTGAAGTCCACTGAATACAAATGTACAATAAAATTTCATCAAATAGATATACTGACCACATATTGGCTTTGAATTTCACCCTTCCCAAACGACGGCTCCAATCAAAGCAACTTTCAACATTCCCGGCCATTACTGGAAAACAATGCACTTTATAACCCAACGTTCCGCTCAAACCATCATTTACAACGTTAGTTCCGTGACCCACGTGGCAACAGACACAATTGTAATATCTACACGAAAGGACCCTTACACAACTTTGCCCTTTAGAGACAGATTATAAAATACCTATAATTGTACATGCATTAACGCACATATAAACTTATTGAACGGCCCTGCCTAACTCCGTCTACCAACGCTATAAAATTGCTCGCTTTTCCGTGATACATGTACATATCATGCAAATAGTGAATATGTTTCAACTGAACAATAGATTAGCATGTGACCGACAGATGTCGTCAAGTACTTACAAGAGCTATGTACGACCAATACGCTCTACCTAAGTTCATTTTGTGACACATACGTTCTAAATGACGTTTTATGATGATCACTTCCGCTGAAAATAACAAAAGTGTTACGTTATAAGTTGAACGCCTCTTGTACTTCATGTGTTGTAACATATTTGTGTGTTCATGATATGTGTTTCACATTAATTACAAAACATGTCAATACAATTACTTGTTCATGTGTTACATCATATATGTCACATTTTCAGTACATGTTCAAAAGTAACACATGCGTCAACAATTTTAAAGGTAAATACTAAAACAATCGTATTCTAAAAAACATGTATGACAATTACGTTGTCTCTGTTGTGAGTACGCAACCTTATATTAACTCAACATAAATATCACAGGAACTTAATGTTTACCCTTATCGGTTAATTATGTTCAAGCTATGCTTTAGTTCAAGCTATGCTTTAGTTTTGATATGCATATGTACATGGTCATCTCTATGTTTTACATTCATCGCGTATACATGCCACCAGTTTGATACACAGGATTCAGGCTGGCGGGGATTTCCTGATTTTCAATGTTATGTTTGATTCGGACGACAAAAGGGTAAGAGTGAGGTATGGTTTTCAACAGCCTATTTGCCACCTAGCGTTCAAAGGCGGTAGCTGTTTTATCAACCCTTTCATGTTTATTTTGTCGCGTAGTTTGCTTCTAAATGTTTATTTTGTATTATTTGTTTTGAATGCGTGTTGGTTTTGAACGCGTGTTTTGGTGACACAGACACTTTCGTTCATATAAATCATTAAATCATCAATCTGATATCGAGTAAATTGATATAATAAGGAACTGAAAACAAAAACTTGTGTAGCTCAATGTTGTAGTCAAATTCAGATTAATTTAGAAATATGGCAGCAATGTATACAAGTGGCACCTAAATATTCTATTAGCGAGTATTGATGCCGGTTTCTATTTGTCACACAATGCAGATAAAACAACAGCGTACACATAGTGTATAAGCACTTGGTGTCGTCTGCTGTTTGTTATAACGACATTAACCAAGACCGTGCTGCGAATTCACAATTACTCCAGATTTTACTGTCGTGATAACACACTCGTATTTCCTAAAGATGTTTAGGAATATATCACAACACAGCATCAGAATACATGGCTTGTCGCCGCTCCAACAGCTGTAATTATTACTTCCTTATTCCGTTAATAGTTAATATTAATGGACACACATATAGACATTATCTATGTATTCCAATGCATCAAGTGAAACGTATCATTATAAAGGTGTTATTCTGTGTGTGTTTGTGGTAAACTGTCGTCCTTGAATGCTGCTTTTCCTGTTCGATTTTTATATCTATATTTATATGAGTAGTCTAGTACTGTAAGTATAATAAACAACCATTATATACATCTTAAATCTGACAAGGATTTTAAATAAGAGGCTACATATTTTAGTGTTTTGTTATTAAATGACCACCACAATATTTTAAGGTGCTTTGTTTTTTAAAAATAGCACTCCGATTTATTAATCCACTATGATTTCGACTTTGGACATGCTGTGATATAATGAAATAAACTGCAATACAATTTGGAGTTTTTGACAAATAAACTGAAGAAAAAATCTCAACACGACTGTGAGACAGTGTATGAATTTATTATGCAGATATGCACTTTTCTGTCTAATACATTTTGCTTTATTAGGCACTGACCAATAAAGGAAATCATTGCGGAATCCCTCGGCGTTTATTGTACGTAACGTTATCTGACTTCATGCACCAATCTCTACCCAGAGTACACTCGTTCCTCATTTGACTCTGTCAACGTCAAAGGAAGTAGGGCGAACGGTTAGGTCACGTGATTATTCAAAAAAGTTATGACGATGTTTATAATAAATCCTTTTGCGTGATCTGCAAAGATAAAATATAAACCTATATTAAATAATTTCAGTTTTTATTTCTATGAGTTACTTTTTTTAGTAATTTTCTGCCATCGAGCTTCGGTTTTAAATGTTAACATATGCATTTCGATTGAGGAGACCTAAGTACGTATTATGTTTTTAGTAAAATAGTCCCGATTAAAACTAAATTGTTTTCATGCATTATTTCAAATCTTGCAACATCTAATTTGCAGATATTCTGAAAATTATATTTACACAAGAAATAAATAAGTTTCAGGCAAACATATTCCAATTTAACAGGTTTTACCAAAATCTTGTAATTTAGTAGTTAGCAGAGATACATGTATGTGAGTGCAAGGAACGATAACTCTGCGTGGAGATTGTCAATGCACGTAACGTAGCATGACGTCATAAAACAAACAAAAACAACAACATTGCGGCGTTCTCGATAAGCGTAACATTCTGAGTAATAGGTAATAATAGTAATTCATACAGAAAATGTGGATAATCTACATGATAAATAGAATATTCTCTATATCTCCCCTTGGCTGCGAGAAGTATGAGAACAAATACTAGATGATCAGGGAGAAATTCACAAAACAGACACACTTTTTGTTGTTGTTCTGAAAATCTGTTTTATTTCATCAGCTAATGCATAACATGTTTTACAAATCAGTATATATAAAAACATACATTAAACATATGTAGGTGTATTACTGACATTATAATTTTAGAGTCTGATGAAATAATTTTTGTTTAAAGGTTCAGAGTTTTCTAAAGGAGGAAAATGAGTAAAGCTAAGCTGTTTCAGATTATATTCACTTAAACTAACCACGATCGGCTGTTGCCCAGTGGATGGTACGTTCGACTTCGGTTTGATCTTAGGCAAGACACTTCCCATAGTCTCGTCCGTCGGATGGAAGGGGACGTACACCGTAACATATCGTATATCCCTTGCTGGAATTTTAGGTAAGCATTTCCCCCATAGATGTGTCCATATAATTTTTTTTTTTGTCTAGACAGACTTGGATACATTGTTCATTCAGTCAAACATGTATGCAGATATTGACAACATAGGAGGCCTTGGAGGACTTGAATGTAACACGACTTATTTTAATTTTCAGATTAAAATGCTGACATAATGGTAACTTCCAGTTATTGGATGTTACACGCGTCGTATTGAAGCAGACGCTATTGGATAATAGAAGCGTCTTTTGGAAGAAGAAGATAAATTTAATAATGTATCCTTAATATAATTTGACCATCTGCGTCACCGTGGTTAATTTGTACACTATTTAATACAGTTTTAAAACGCTTGCACGAATGTTGCGTTGATTCTGACATTTTACCGAACACTCATGTTTTAACTATATCATGTAAAACTCATCGAGTTTGCTTACAAATTCTGAAGCCGCTTCTCCAACTTTGCTGGTGAAAATGTGTAAGTGATTAGTGATATATGTATAGTTTATGCTACTTCTACATAGTTGATGCTAATTCCACATAAACTATTTGTATAATGACGCAGCTTTGGCCCACTGGAACACATAATTAAATGCAGTATTTCGATTTTCTGTAAAATGCGATCCTAAATTTATCGCATCCATAAGCCGAATTCATTGTTTTTAAATCACTCAATGACTATTTCGATGTAACGTATTGTAGACATTTTCCCAGATCTTATCGAAATACATGTTCAAATCAAATTTGTTGAAAATTTAGAAACCATTAATTTAACTTATTATTGCGTTATTAATAATGAACTAAACTTCTAGGATGGACGCTGGCAGACAAAGGCAACGCACAAGTCCATTAGTTATTAAACACAACAATTTCTTTTCCCTAAGCGTAATACTTTATTAACGGCTGTGCTTAAACGCTGATCTACTCATTTCATTGTCGGTTTAATATTTGTTTTTTTAGAAAAGCCAAGACCTGTAATTTGAGGCAATAAAAAACACAATTCCTATGTTCGTTTCATTCTTATTATGTAACACCATTATGACAAATACACATTATAACAATCCTAACATATGTTGCCTTAAGTTAGTAAAACACCGTTGAAAAGCTGAAATGAAACCTCATTGTGTGTGACATATAAGCTACACAGTAGAGCTAAACAAATAAATACCATTAAATAAACGTTTAAACTTTCGGTGTTAAAATATAATAAATAAATAAATACATTTATATATGACTGTGTACTTCATTTGTTGCAACATATGCGAGTGTCTTTGATATGTGCGTGTAATACATTGACTTCGAATGTAAATATTAAAACAATTTTGAAAATAAGTATGCCAATTAGGTACCTTGTCTCTATTTAGAGTACGTAACCTTATATTAACACAACATAAATATCAAAGGATCCTAATGTTTGCCTTATTGGTTTATTATGTTCATTTTTTGCTTTCGTTTTGATATTCATATGTACATGATTATCCCTGTGTTTCACTTTCATCGTGTATTTATGTCGCCTAGTCTGCTACAGTGGATTCAGCCCGGCGGGGATTTCCTGATTGTCAATGTTCTGTTTAATTCGGACGACAAAAGGGTAAGAATTCAACGGCCTTTATGTCACTTACTGTTCAAAGGCGGTAGCGTTTTTGTCAACCCTTTCATGTTTATTCTGTCTCGTACTGTGGTTCTAGATTATGTATCTACATGTATCTACATGTATAATGAAATCATCAATATGATAACGAGCAATAATAATAAATTAATTAGGAATTTAAACACAAACTTGTGTTCCACAATGTATATAGACAAAGTCAGTTAAATTCAGAAAAAAAGTCAGCAACGAATAAAAGTAACATCTTTATATTCTGTTAGCGAGTATTAATGCCGGTTTCTATTTGTCCAAAAGACATTAACGAAGGCCGTTCCGAGAATTCACAATTACCCCAGATATTATTGTCGTGATAAGATATATCCTGAGCATGTTTAGGCATATATCACAACACAGCAGCATACTGAATTTATACAGTTTTTCTGACATGTTCGATTATGTCCGTCGCTCCAACATCTGTACCTATTACTAACTAATCTCGAGTATTATTAATAAACTCGCATAGATACACAATACTCTAAACTTCTTCTCATGCAACATATCACTTCTCAAGCTGAACCATGTATCAATAGTACCAAGCTGATACTGTCTAACAAAGCTAATCTGTTAACAACACTAAAACTGTATGTAAAGTGGAGTACGTATTATACAATCAGCAGGAAGTAAAACGAATCAAATAATCTACAATTCAATCTATAATAATGCATTATATCCTATACAACAACCTAGTAGAAAACATACCAATTAATCAACAACAGAAAAGTATCCCCCATGTACAGCACCAAACCCCCAACAATAGCGACAACAGTAGCCAGACTCGGACTTAAAACAATCTAATGACCATCTATAATACAACACCTCATCCCCACACCTCAGCACTCCCTTAAACATCTACAACCAAACCCCTCCCCCTCCATTTCAACTACCATACCCTACAAACCCTAAAACAACTAAACTAACCCAAAATAACTCACATATTACTCTAACTGAATACAATCACACACACCCCATCAACACCCTTTTAACCCTAAATCCTCCCCCCCACCCCCCCCTCTCTCCCCTACTCCTCACTAATCTACATAACTATCTCTTACCCCATCACCTCCAACACCCTCAACATCCTATAAAAACAACCAACAATCATACCAAATTACAATCATCCCCAAAAACCAAAACAACACACCCTCTCATACATATAACATTCCCTTCCTCCCCAAACAACCCACCCACATCCTAATCAAACCATTAACCTCCCATTAATACCACAATCAACCTATCTTTAACTCCACCATTTCAATCCAATAACCATCTTCCTATACTCAAAACTTCATTTTTCTTATAACTTCAATAACACCTTCCCCCTAATTAATTAATCCACCCCCCCCACTCCTACACACACCCAACCATATAATCCCATCCAACCCCCACCCCCCCCATCCATCCCAAAACACCTCTAACCCAACCCATACCACTCTAATTAATATCTACTCCCTCCTCTACTACTATCACATACCACTTCACATAATCACCTACACCTACCTACTCCCACTCACACCATACAAATCAATACCAATCTAAACACCTAACCTCCACCACCAATCAACCCTAAAATCAATACCTAAACCCCCTACCCCCAATACCCTTACAAAACCTCATAAAACTCACAACCACATAATAAACCAAACATAAAACACACCACTCAAACAACTCACCCCCAACACACCCAATCACCTAACAATACAATCTACTATACCAAACCCCCAACCAAATCTCTCCCACCAATACAAATTACAACCACATTCTTCCTACATTCTAACATAAATCAACCCATAAAATATCCACTCCCCAATCCATCCTAAATTACACTAAAACCACACAAAAATCCATCAATCCCACACCTAACCCTAAATACAACTTAAAAAATATTTTTCTCAACTCACTCATTTCCACCTCCCTCATCATCTTCTCTCACCCACCCTACCAAACTCCAACCAACCTTCCCACTCCCTAACACACCCCCAATTAATACACTACTACACCTTATCTCACCCTCCTCATCTAATACTCCCATCCCCAAACCTCAACTTCCCCACTCCCCTTACACCAAACAAACCATACAACATAACTACATAATTAACCTCCAATAAACTTCAATAAACCCAACCAATAATCAAACTCCACACAACCCCACACACTACTCAAAAACACACTAATACAAAAATACATACAACTCAACCCAACTACCATTAACCCTACTACACCTAACC
>JAWPHD010020950.1:0-29843 GCA_037043455.1 Cyrtodaria siliqua | reverse complement strand
GCTTTTCTTAGATATAATCTTTCAAAGACTCTTAATATTTTCCACTGTATCATACTGTATCATAATGCTAGACATCTGAGACCTAAGAAGAAACTGTAGCCAACAACTACAACTTTCTTAATATGCAGCGTTGTGAAACACAAGATGCAGCCTTGTGAAAACACAAGATGATTTGATTAATTTTTGGTAGTTTCGATCATGTCGGTTCTTCTGGGTTATCGCCCTTTTTTCTTCTTCTATTTGAAGATTTAAGCGTCCATTAGATTAAGATTTATGCCGCCACAATAACGTTTTCCACATAGTAATATATATCCACCGTAATCATGAAAATTAGTCAGGTAATATCTTCCATCGATCATGTAAAAAGTAACATGAATTATCTAACTATAATTTTACGCAATAATTTTATTGCGATGAGCTGAAATTCACCCATTTTCGGCTTTGTTTACATTTGTGATTTTGCTCTTTCTCAAACGTTTGCAGTTCGAACGATCTATTCTGAACACAATTTGTCAAGATATATAGTGGCGAAGTTACATCGTTGATATAACTGAAGCCCTACACAGTTAAAAACGGACATTTGCACATTTTTATTCAATAAGTATTAGTGCATGTTGATTTTTTATTTTATTCTTTGTGCATGTTCACTCTTTTATTTTATTCTTAGCTTATTGTTCATACGCTCTTCGAGGCCATTTCAAACCGTTGGTTTCTTGGGCCCTTTTGGAAATGTTTTGCCATTCTGGTGTATGCCACTGTAGTATAGTGTACACAGCATACAACTTCGAGACCAACTTTCATAGGCCGATTTTGATAGTCTTTGAAATGTTGTGGTAATTAGCTTGCTAGACTACCTAAAATGTATAATTTTATGAAACGGGCTCATTAGCTCATTGCATCTTTAGAGCTCTGTCATTTTTAGAGCTACAGAGCTCTGTATGGCATGAGTTCAGTACCTGCTTTATAGTTCTGCTGTCTTCCAAAATCTTCATTGACCAAGTCTCTTTACTCATTACTAAATGCCATCCGATTGGAAAGCACGCTTGTTTGACAACTATGGTCTACGGTGCAGAACAGAACTGTGCTCCCAAATTTGCGACAATTATCGGTGAAATCACAATTTTGTTATTTGTTACTACGCCTTGCACAACAGGTTAGAGTTTCCTCCATTTTGTGACAAGTGAAGTCTGTAGCGTCATCTCAGGCATTTCCGCACCCACTGATCTCGAATCAACGGTTTACCTCGTGAGACGCTGCTGTCAATAAATTTTGACACGGCTGGGGTAAATGCATGTAACTACCTACACATGGTAAGGTCAGCGAAGGCTTGGATCAATAAAACATGTGACCGAAAGTAGTGGTACATTTCCCAGGGGTACTTTGATCAGGACCTGTTTATATTACACGTCTGGCTATAGTGCCTGCCTAAATTAATGTTGCAAAAGCTCATAGTTCGTAAGATCTAAATATGTGTATTTTCATCATCCAGAAAGCTTATTACAAAAAATCGTGACAGTTGTGGTATTTTTTTACTATCAAGGCACACCGCTCCAACCCACTTTAATGTCAGTGTTTTCCTCGCTACCCAATTCTTTCGAAAAAGTCATGTTCATTTCACTACGCAACATGAAATGAAGTTATATAAATCTAAAACAATAACACGGTGCCGAGCAGAAACAATAATGGCAGAACAAATGTTTGACATGCATTTTGACAGTTCAATATCGTGATGTTTCAGTTTTCAATTGGCCAACAGTTACACGTTGGCAATCTCGGGCCAATTGGAACTGATCAAGCAGGCTCGCAAAAGGCCACATGTGATCAGGGTCTTGATGGGCTTTAAATTGATCATGTCCAGGTAAATGCTTGTCATTTTCAACGGGGCGAGAAAGGTCAAGACAGTACAACACCGACAAAATTTTGATTCGCCGCAAAGTGGAGTTTCTCTAACCTGTTTGTGCGTATTATCAAATTAATAATTTACTAAGATGCTAAGATGTTTAAACTTCGTTTAAGAATTAATTCTCCATCGAAATGATAACCATTTAAATATTTGATTACTGACTAAAATCAGCTTGATGCTAATCAAGCATGATCAACTCACTTTTAATAGACAATTGTAATGATTCGTCGAAGGACAGACACATTGGCCAGTGAAATCGCTGCTTGCTAAATCTGATTGTATATTGATGCCGCTTATGTGTAAAACACTGTACACAAACAAAAAATACTTTTTTTTCTATTTTGAAATATGACATTCTTTTCATTTAGCGTTGTTTATGCATACTTTTCAAAGATGTCGGCATACTTTGATTTGGTGTGTGATTTATCTTGTTTACTTTTGTCTATGTCATGATATAAGCGTTATGTATTAATTATTTTGCTTTTGGTCGCTGAATTTCGAGGTTAACACCTCGCCCACATCTGTTTATGCACCGTTTTGTATTGATTCTCGAGGTCAGAAACGCGATACAGTGGAACAAAACAGACGATTTACCGGTGCATCAACAAAATCGAACCAGATCAACTTAACGTTGGCTATAACTTTCTCTTTTCTTGATATTTCTTCATAAAACTTTCAATATGTACTCATCATTACAACATCGACATGACCATACTAAAATATAAAGCTCAAGGTCACACTGAAGGTCATTATATGGGTTAAATACTCATTTTTTTCTTCACGAAAACTTAAAATTTGCTATAACTTTCTTATTTCTTGATATTTCTTGATCAAACTTTCAAATATACTCATCATGACAACATCGACATGATCATACTAAAATATAAAGGTCAAGGTCACACTGAAGGTCATTATTTATATGGGATAAATACTCGTTTTTTTTCTTGACGAAAACTTAACTGGCTATAATTTTCTCATTTTTTGATATTTCTTCATCAAACTTTCAGTATATACTTGTCATGACAACATCAACATGGCCATACTAAAATATAAAGGTCAAGGTCACGCATTATATGGGTTAAATACTCGTTTTTTCTTCACGAAAACTTACTCGGGGCCAGTTTTGCAAGGTCCCAACTGCAACCTCTAATCTTCTTGGAAAAGCTTGCCAAAAAGTGAGCCGGCAAGGCCCCCCCCCACCCCTTTTTCATTTTATTTCAAGACTCCATTGCCTTAAGCAGCGAAAAAGCAGGCCTCAGCTCTTATCTACATGTATATGTTTAAACTGGATATTTAGAATTGGACTTGAAGTCTTCTGGGTCAAGTCACTCAGTTGTCATTTAATCACTGTTAATTAAATGGTTGTTGCACAAGTGTCCCATTGAGAGTGACATTATGGTTAATGATGATTATCATTAACTTTTTGGAAGTTTGGATCTTTAATTTTTTGGGCGTAAAGTAAGCTGGTAGCTCAGCACGGCAGCGTAGTGTTGTGAAATAGAAGAAATTATTTTAATATTAGGGAGCTCGACTTGTGAGGAAGTGTCGATTCTTATGGATGTCTGGAGGTGTACTGTACTGGTTCTACCCAGGAAAAGTGGGTAGCCTGCATCCACAGCAAACACAACGACCATCATATATTACCTTACATGTGTTGAAAATGACGTTAATCACCATACAAACAAATTAGGTAAAGTGTGAACAAATTGAAAATAAAATACAAGTAACCTGGCTAATCTTAAAGACTTTTACTTGGTATTTTTCAGATTTCTGATGAAACTCAGTCATGAGACTTGCACAATTGAGCTGAAAAATGGTACACAGGTTCATGGAACTATTACAGGTAATTCTTTGTTATAATGGACAAGTACCGTAATTGATTTGTTAAAATTCTAAATAACGCCAATTATAAATTATAGTTTATATTCCCCACCCCACGAAAATAAACGTTCTGTTTTACTTTGTGAAAGTTACACAATGGCTAAAAAACACCTCATTTGGATCATGCTGTTTTTTGCTGATGGCGCTTTTCCTATGCTGTTCCCCCCCCCCCCCCCCCCCCCCCCCCCCCCCCCCCCCGAAAATAAACATTCTGTTTTACTTTGTGAAAGTTACACGATGGCTAAAAAACACCTCATTTGAATCATGCTGTTTTTTGCTGATGACGCTTTTCCTGTGCTGTTTTTCGTTTGTTTCGATGGAGACAGTTCCGTATTTAAATATCGCCACATTTTTGTTTACAATGTGAAGGTCACACGCACCATGTCAATAGAATGCTTAGAAATTAATATAGTGATAGTAATGCTAGCGTCTCTACAAAAATGATGTGGAGACCTGTATAAAACGCAGGTTATATTTCAGCATTTTTGCGTCATCAAAGAAAAAAATGGCCAATCAGTGTTCAGTAATCTGACACACCTACACATTCGCAGGTGCGTGTCTTGGTCTATATTGGTCTATATCGTACCCTACATTACATGATATTGAAGTTTGAACAGCGAAAAATTGAAACAATTTGACAATTTTTTGACATCCGGATCATATAAGATCATTTAAAATTGACATTTAAATAATAAAAACAACTAGCCCGTCGGGCTTGTCAATTGTAAGTTTTTACTAGTCCTTCTCGAAAGTGACTAGTGTTAGTGTCGAACCCTGCTTATGCCGTGGTGCGGTGTCCGTCTGTCCGTAAATTTTTTTTTGTAGCGACTACTACTCTGAAACTACTGGATGGATTATCATGAAACTTTTTAGTGACTACTTCTTGAAAACTATAAGGCCAAATAAAATTATACCTGTGTTTACTGTAACCAGTCTGCGAAATTAGCGGTTGTCCGGGACAACCAATTTACGAACAGGACAACCACGTGTTCCCACTTTGGTTGTCCGATCGGACAACCAAACTTTCTGAAAACGCAAAGCTATTTATCAATCAAAATAAGTATAAAAGTCGAACAGGAAACACGATTTCGGCTTTTTCATTGACATTGAGAAAATTACTGTGACACCGGTATAAACGCTACGAGGAATTGATCAATTAATTGTATCCCTCTATGGAAGGTCACAACACGGTCACGACCTCGTTTTTGATCGGATTTTGCCGAATTCTTTATTTTTTATAGAGCAACCAATCGGAACTACCTCGTCGCATTCTGTCACTCGGGAATCCACATTTACCAAAATTGGCGAAGAGTTCCGATCGATAGTGCAACGAGTTCGTGAATAATTTCATCCAATGAGAATAAAATAAACATCATCAATATGCTAATTTAGCGCATGCGTCGGTAAAAATGTGTTTCCGGTTGTCACAAAATGTCAGTGTTGCGGTACGTGACGGGTGCCATTCCTGGTAAACCTGTGAATAAACCAGTGAAAGAGTCCAAACAATAGTCAAGTAAGCGTTACAAAGCCAAGGCCACCATTAAAAAATTGTTTGTTTGCAGTTTCCGACCCATGGCTTTTAGGGGTGGGTCGGTAGGTAGGGATATTTTTTTTTTTTTATAACATTTTATCATTAACGCATGCCCATCGATATTAACAGAACATGCAAGAAAAAAGAAACAAAAAAACTTGGAAATTTTTTTTAAAAAAATTGTTTGGGTCGGCGGATTTGCCGTGGGTCGGTCGCAAACTGCAAACAAACAATATTTTAATTTAGGCCTAACAGAGACAGAAATTTTGTTTCTTTTTGGCAAGTTGGTCGAGAGTGACTTAAATGTACCGAACGATGGTAAAATGCAGTGCACTTGGTGCACAGAATCCGGATTAGACAATGTTGGTTCCTTTGTAAAGGGGTGTATTGACACTATAAAAAAGCATGAACAGTCAAAAATCTATGATGACTCTAATGATGACTGTGACTTTTCAGAAAAAGACATAGACAATGTTATTTCTTTGTATACAAAAGAATGAAAAATGAATAAATAGTGTGAAGACATGTTTTGCTTTGTTTACATATATCATAAGAGTAATAAAGCCTTCAGTTTTTAAAAGAAACATTTCGGGCAACCACTTTTCCTTTCGGGCAACCAGTTTTTGATGAAATGGTTGCCCAAAGGACAACCAAGTCTAAAAGTTAATTTCGCAGACTGTGTAACATTGCTGAAAAAAATAGGGTAGGTAGGTAGGCATTTTATTTTATTTTTTAATTTTATTTTTGGCGAAGTTACATTTAAGGTGGCGATGAGCTTTGATGAATAGGAAAATGTGGTATTTTAAAAACTACAATAGATAACAATATGAAATTGTGTATGTTTTATTGTATCCCAAAAGGCCTGGTAACAACTGGCTCTTTTTCCAAACACTTGCAATTATTACAAAGGGGTAAAACAGTTTTAAATGTTTTCCGCAAGTCCGAAAGAGGGTCAGCTCCAACAGCAATGAGTACATGAGTCGGCTTGGATCAGTCCAGCTCCATACAGTGTGATCTCCAGTGGGGCCTGACATGTTATGAGTGACTTGACTTCCATGCTCTTCCTGAATACCGGTATATGACCGTCAGGAAGGATGGGGGACCCACAGGTGTATTCAAATTCTGCGGTTGACATACATGTAACCAAGAGCAGTTCTTGCCTCCCAGACAGCTGAATTTTTTTTTTTTTTTATTATTTTTTTTTTATTATTTTTTTCAATAAAATAAAAAGGAGTCGGGAATGTTTTCAGAGGGTCGGTCGAGTTACAGTAAACTCAGGTATAATTTTATTTGGCCTAAGTGATATTGATATTGGACTTTTTCTAAAATGATCAGCATGACATGGTGTTGATCCTTTTCGACTTTTGATTCGACGTTCAACATGGCTGCCAGCGGCCATCTTTGTTTACATGTACATAGAGTTATATAGTAAAACTTGTAGCGACTACTCCTCTGAAACCATTTCTTGGATTTTTATGAAACTGTACAGGAATGTTGCTCTTGATGTCTTAATTGATTCTAGCAAAATTTCAGGTCGGCCAGAAATGTAAGATGGGCACCACAGCTAAAAATAGATTTTTAAAAAACAAGTTTGTAGCGACTACTTTTTCAAAACTTTGTCATATTGATATGGGACTTATTCTAAAATGATCAGCATGACATGATGTTGATCCTTGTCGTAAATTATTTTGATTCAACATTAAACATGGCCGCCAGCAGCCATTTTTGTTAACAGAGTTATATAATGAAAACTTGTAGCGACTACTCCTCTGAAACTACGGACGGATTTTCATGAAACTTCACAGGAATGTTACTCTTGATGTCTAGTTGATCCTAGCATAATTTCAGGCCATCTGCAAATTCAAGATGGCCGCCACAGCTAAAAATAGATTTAAAAAACAACAAATTTGTAGGGACTACTTCCTGAAAACTATAAGTGATATTAATATGGTACTTTTTCTAAAATGGTCAGCATGACATGATGTTGGTCCTTGTCGAAAATCATTTTGGTTCAACGTTAAATATGGCTGCCAGTGGCCATCTTTGTTCACATAGAGTTATACAGTAAAAGCATGTAGCGACTACTCCTCTGAAACTACTTCAACGATTTTCATGAAATTTCACAGAAATGTTGCTCTTGATATCTAGTTGATCCTAGCAAAATTTCAGGTCAGCCGGTTTATCAAGATGGCCGTCACGGCTAAAAATAGATCTAAAAAAAACAAACTAATTTGTAGAGACTACTTCTTGAAAACTATAAGTGATATTGATATGCGACTTTTTCTAAAATGATCAGCATGACATGATGTTGGTCCTTGATGAAAATTTGATTTGACATTAAACATGGCTGCGACGGCCATCTTTGTTTACATAGAGTTATAAGAAAAAACTTGTAGCAACTACTCCTCTGAAACTACTTGACAGATTTTCATGAAACTTCACATGAATGCTGATCTAACTATCAAAAAACTATCAGTAGAGCTTCAAGGTCATGGACCTCTTTTTCACCTTCGGGCTACTGCTAATTTTGACCACTGGTAACTTAACGTTTTTGGGGCAAGTAGAAACCACACAAGGCTAGTGAAAAAAAAAACAGGGCTAGTAGACAGGACCCACTGACCCTGTACTAGTCTCGTATTATCTTTCTTGGAGCACTGACTTGTTCTAAAGGAAGTATCAGTATGATGTCTAGTAACGCATATTGTCGAGACGTTCCAGTTGAATGATATTTGGCGGAGTCAAGAGATTTCGAAGTTTACCAGATATAAAGCTTGCCCTCTCAGCTCCTACAGTTTTCATCTGAGTGCAGGCCTTTTTCTGGGCTTCCCAAGGGGCCGATATTCGGCCCCAATGCCAAATATTGGTGTTTTCCCCAGTTTCAAAAAAAATCCGAATTCAGTTTTTTTCCAGCCTCAGTTGGATGCTGCAATATTTTGTTTTCTGAAAATTCTCTGCAATGAATATTTCTCAATTTCTTCAGAGACCCTTTTCCCAATATACCCAGAAAAAGTCCTGCAATGTATTTCACATGCAGGGAATGAAAATTTGTTTTTGAGTTACTCCTACGTAATATTTGAATGGTCAAATTGATAAACTGTTTAAGAATTTATCAGAGTTTCTACTCATCCTGCATCAATGAGCACTTGTCTTGGTGAGCAGTCGAGTGGAATTTTGAATGGTCAGATTGATGAATTTATCTGAATTTCTACTCATCCTGCATCAGTGAGCACTCGTCCTGGCGAGCAGACGAGTGGAATTTTCATGCCCTTATAGCTTTTTTCCTTTTCTTTGTCCAAGACATTATACAATACTTACATAGGATTTGTATACTATTTTTCATTTGTCTCACCATTTGAATAATCTTTCAAACACACTTCGTGCAAAAAAGATGCACTCGCAGTTTTTTATGAGTGCTGAAAGTTTAAACCCACATTTTCTCAAGTCAACTCACATTTTCTCAAATCAGATAGCATTTTGCGAGTTTACGAGTGCTAAATTTGAGCCCTGCTTGTTTTATTTGCCTAACAACTTCTCTTGCTTTTGCAGGTGTTGATGTGAGCATGAATACACATTTAAAAGCTGTTAAAATGACAGTGAAGAACAAAGACCCTGTGCAATTGGACAGTCTCAGTATCCGTGGCAACAACATCAGATATTATATTCTCCCTGACAGTTTACCTCTGGACACATTGTTAATAGATGATGCACCAAAGGGAAGGAATTTCAGTCGCGGTGGTCGACGAGACGATCGAGGAGGTGAGTTCCCTTCCTTGTTTGAATTTTAGGAATGGGGTTTGAAATACCCGCCAGTCTGTTGGTAGGCTGGACATGCATACGTTTTGAACAGGGATTTTCCTCTTATAGGTTTTGTGTTCCTAACTAAACACATAAAACTAAAGGCACCCATCACTAAATATATACACGTCTCACAACACAGTTAATTTTACATAGCTCTGCATATGTAGCAGGACCCCTCTGGACCACTGTAGAACTTAATGAATTTTCTTAAAAATATTTACTTTGTGAAACTTGATGTCTGTTACATGAAATGTCCAACAAAAAACACGGGGTTGGCCAATTTGCTTTTTTTTAATATCAATAGTTTGAAGAGACCCTCTTGAATTTGTCCATTTCACTGACATTTTCAAATGTATCACTACCCAGTAATAGATTCTCAGATCTGGGCTCAGAAATATTCAGGCATATCCTAACCTGTATGAAATCATGAACTTGTCCCATTCTTGTCACCTGCAACAAAAAAAGAGAAAATATTTGCATATTTTAAGAAATAAGCAAGAACCGAATAACACAGATTTTTTGTTTAAGCTCCAGAAAGTTCCTACCTTGACTGGCAAGGGAAATAACTGTTTAGTGAGACCTACAGCTAAATGTACCCCAATAAATATCACCATCTATATGTGAATACATGATCATGTTGATCAGGGTTAGACACTAACATGTTATGACTACTAGCCTACAGGGCTAGTGCCTTCTTATTTTTACTAGCCCTTCTTAAAACCAACTAGTCCTCCTTTTACTCTTTTGCGGCAAAATAAAAAGATACCAAAATATGATGCTTTTGAAGCTCCATGGATAAGGCCTTGGCTTTGGAGCTATAGACAGACATCTGACCAGTGTGCGTTCACTCCCTGGCGAAGGCGTGTTTGAGGGGAAACTTCATAACCATCTCATCTATAGCTGAGATCGCATTTCCTATATGACTGTACTGCTTGTAAATATTGCAAGACAACAGCTTTGTGACTAGGTCGTAGTCAATCCATGCATAGGCCACGGCCATTATACCCTTCTTTGCAGCAGCCCGTATAAGGCCCTTTCCTCGCCCAAATTTCTTTTAAAGTCATGCAGACCTTGGAAATTTCATTCCGCGTTTATGGAATTTTCCACCCAATTAAAGGCAAAAGGCCCCTTCCCAAAAACTGGGAAAAAGGCTCTGTAGGCACTTACACGATGGCTAAAAATCACATCATTTGAATCATGCTGTTTTTTGATGATGACACTTTTCCTATGCTGTTTTTCGTTTGTTTCGATGGAGACAGTTCCGTATTTATATCACCACATTTTTGTTTACAATGTGAAGGTCACACTCACCATGTCAATAAAATGCTTAGAAATTGATATAGTGATAGAAATGCTAGCTACTCTACAAAAACGATGTGGAGACATGTATAAAACGCGAGTTATTTTTCAGCCTTTTTGCGCCATCAAAGTAAGAATGGCCAATCAGTGTTCAGTAGTCTGACACTCCTACACATTGGCAGGTGCTTGTCTTTATCATACCCTACATTACACGATATTGAAGAGTTTGAATAGCGAAAAATTGAAACAATTTGAGAATTTTCGACATCAGGATCATATAAGATCATTTAAAATTGACATTTAAATAATAAAAACAAATAGCCCGTCGGGCTTGTCAATTGTGAGTTTTTACTAGTCCTTCTCGAAAGTGACTAGCCTCGGGCTAGCGGGCTAGCGTTAGTGTCGAACCCTTTTGATGTTGAGAAAAGTAAAGAAAATCGTTTCTTGAGAACAAAAAACAACTCTGAAGAGAAAACACGGAGATTGTTGATAAAATAACACCACCAATTTGGCAAATGAACAGTTGTTTAAAAATTCACTTACTATTTTTCAGGCCGTGGAGCAAGGGGTGGAGGTATGCGTGGCAGTCGTGGTGGTGGTGGTGGACGAGGTGGCGGTGGACGTGGTCGGGGCAGGGGGCGAGGCAGGAGATAAACGCAAACTTCACATCCGTGTTGTTTATATATTTCTTCATCATCGGTCTTGTTCCATGATCTACAACTTAACATTATGCTTTTGACTGGTTCAGCTTAACAAGTAGACTGTTATTGTAACTTGTTATACATATTGTGCATACCTAGTATGAGTACACGTGTGAACCAGCAATAGCAAGAGTCGTCATGTGGAACTGACTGATGTGAGCTCTTGAACATTTCATTTCAGCCAAATTCATTATAAATCCATGTAAGGGTAGTATTAAAAAGAATGTAGTTCTTTTTTATTGGAAGAACGAGTGTTAAATGTTATGTGCGGGTCGGTATACTTCCAAAAAAAGAAGGAAAAAGGCAGTAGATTAAGAAACTTTTTAAGACTGTGTTCGTACTTCATATTGTGAATAATAATTGCCACATCATGTTGTAATTTTAAACAGCTTCATGCCACTTCATTCCGTGCTTACTTTGTACATTTTTGTTATTAAATGATTTTAAATATAAAAGATTGCATCTGTGCATTGGACCAAAAACCTGCAACTTGTCGCAAGTGGGTGCTTCTACTACAGGAAATGAGTCTGGTGAAATCTTAAAAATGATTTTGCATAACTGGAATAGTTTTCACACGTCCCAAGAGTCGATAGATATGTGAATGTTTATGTTGTATGGTGACTGTTAGGGGTCATAATTGTGTTGAATATTTTCTCGTTATGTTAACTTGTATATTTTACCATTTTCATTCTTATGGTTTCAAAATCAGCACTTTGTTCTTCAATAATATGATTTAACAGTACATTATCAAAAACAGTGCAGGTATATTGCAGGTTGAGACTTTTAACTGTCTGCTTTTATCTGTATTTAAACTTTCTCGAATCTTAATAAATGATTGAGAAAAAAAATCACTGGAAAATTGAATAACAGTTCACAAATGTGAATACTCTGAAAATAAATTTTGTATATAATTTGAGTTCTCTTCTTTAATTATTCAAAGTAGTAAGTTTTCTAATAGGTTCTGTGGAATATTGGCCGTGCTAAATTGGTCTGTAACTAAGGCCATAAAAAATTAATTACCTGGTTCTCAGGCCCGCCCGCATGTCTTTTTTAGGTGCCGCATTGCCGATTTTATCTCAAAAGTAAGAAAATAAAAAATTGGAAATCCGCTACCGAAATTTCGAAAAAAAAGTCCCGCATCCAAGTTGGTTCAAGTTTTTACACGCAACTACCTCAGGGGAATCCCCTTGTGGGTAGACTGGTGCGCGGCCGACTATCTGCCGCTCTGCTCGCTAGCTTGTGAGTGTTGCAGTCGTACGGGTACCAATCTAGGAGTCGGACGTTTGAGACGCTTGGAACTAGTAGGTGCTACAGAACAGGTGATTTATTCAAGCGTCTAATCGACAAAGTCTCACAACAACAAGCAATAGTTCATGCGTGATACGGACTTATTGTAATTGAAAAAAGCATAAGTCGGGAAGAAATGATAAGGTAATGATCGACAATAGAGATGAGCAGATCCAACTGGTTATTGCACATGTATTTCGAGATATTTTGCATCAATACATGTATTGGAATTAAAAGTTTGGATAAAAAATAATCGCCCGCGTGTCTGTTGACCACTGTAAAATTGTAAAAAAAAATGCGCCCGTCCGCATCTCTTCTTAGAAAAAGTGGCCTGAGAACCAGGTAATTAATTTTTTGTGGCCTAAAAGATAACCATGCTAAGAGTTCCAATCTGGGACGGTATCACTGTAGGGATCCGTACACCGGATCTTGGTCAAGACCCTGTTCACTAGTACGGAGTTTTGGTCAGCCATGTTGTAGAAAACGTACGGATAACAACAGCAAATGTAGGTTAACCACGTTTTTCTCCTATTTTTGTTCATTTTATATGAATAATCAGTATTGCTATATGGTGCGGAAACATTTCCCCGTTCAAATATTACCGTACATTTGGACATATTACTTTAAATGCTACAATTCGGATCAAAGGAAAACAATTGCCGGTGCTGAAATTCGCCCAAAGTACCCTTCAGCAATAAATATCTCATTAATTTTCAAGTTAATGAAAATTTTGAATTGGCAGATTTATTTGTTTTTCCAATATACGTGCATGTTCAAATGTTGAACTTCATTCGTCCGAAATTGACCGAGATATGAATCGAAACAAAATTAATGTTTGTGTACGGGGTCTTGGGCACTTGTGTACGGAGTACTGCAAATATTCTCTTTTTACTGTACGGAGTTTTGCTTTAAATATATTGTATGAAACTATGGTTTTAATGGTACTTGCATTACATGTAATACATAAAACATTCATTGAATGTTTGTAAACAGTCAATGTAGTGTCATTAGAACTGAATCAACGTAGATTTCCTTGAACAGATATAATCATGCGAGCTATATAGATGATTAATAGTAACCCATGCCGTTATCTATATCATGTGTTGTCGATGTAGTTTAAGAACCAACTTTACATTTCCTATTAACATGCTTAGGAAAGTTTGACATAGTTTAGATGTCAGTATGGGGCATAGAATTAATTTAACCTGACAGGCAACCTGTTTGAAAAATACGGTAAGGATTTTTAACGCCTGTGGGACGTATAATAGTACTTTATTTAAACAATATTTTATTCAAGTACTGAATGGGATTGGACAACAGGCAATGCCTATGTAAGACCTCTCCCATATCAAGGTACATATAAACAATAAATTGATATCAAACATAACATAAAATGTGGAATTGTAGTACAGTTTGGATATATTGGTTTGACAATTAACTTAGAATCTTTGAAACATGTGTACCGTGATTGTTTAGTATTAACCCTTTGTACTGTCAGAAAGAATTTAAGTGAGAAAAAAAAAGGGAATAAACAGAAAGAAAATCATACTGGAAACCAATACGAAATATATATAAAAATGTACCATATTATTACAAAATATAATGGTTTTAGTATGAGTTTCTGTAACCAATAGTTAATTTTGGAATTTAAGATAACTGAGAAAACAGACAAACAAAAAAATAAAAAAGGTAGAAAGATGATAATATATAAAAAAAAACAAAAAACTGGTACACTTGATGTATTTGTGGACGATAAGTACAATTTCTGAGTTCGTAGTATCGTCTAGATTGGAACTGCCATTCAGTATCAAGTCACTGTTGATATGCGTGACATCAACAAGATTGGCTAGGGTATCAAGTAAGTCATTTCTGAATTGGTTATACAGTGGACAGTTGAAAAAGAAATGAGTATTGTCCTCACATGGATTGCCACATTTCGGACATACTGCTGATCTGTCAAGAAGTGGTCAAATAAATGCGTATTTAGATTACTTGAGTTATTTCTTAATTGACAATGGATGATGTTATCATTCCTATTTCCTATATTATAGTGATATGGACTGTCAGTCCTATGTAAAATAGCCTTAAGTTTATGCTTAAATTGTTCAACAGATGGTGCATTTTTAGCGTCTAAATCTAAAGCATTCCACAATTTAATTGTACCCGGCAGAAAGCTGTTATAATATGATGTTGTACGACAAAGAGGGAGACGTAAGTGTAATCCTGAAGTTCGAAGGTTATAATTATTGTTTACAGGTAAGTATGGCTGGATTAAGTTATACATGTAATCTGGACTTATGCCATAAATTATTTTGTAAATATTTACAAGTTGATGATCTTTTCTTTTTTTTGTTAATGTTTCTAAGTTCAATTCAGTATATAAGTATGATCTAGAGGAATTGCATCTGAGGCTTGTTATTATTTGTGCTGCTTTAACTTGGACGCTCTCTAATAGATCAGATTCTCCCTGTGTACAGTTATCCCATACTGAATCTCCATATTCAAGTATAAGTCTTATAAAGGCGATATATATTTTCAATAGAGAATGTCTGTCAAGTTTGTACTTAAGCATTCTTAGAATGTTAAATCGTGCACATGATTTTTCGTATATATTTTCTATATGATGCGACCAAGTTGCATTGGACTGAATTGTTAATCCAAGGTGGCAATGTGACGCTACGTCTTGTACTATATCATTATTAAAGTAGACTGGTGGGTGGTTATAGTTTCTTCTAGTGCAAACGAGGCTTTTGGTTTTTCTGAGGATTAAATGTAACAGCCCATTTTTTTGACCATTCAGATATTTTGCAAAGATCATTTGTAAGAGAGTTGGCACATTCTACTGGGTTTTTATCAACTACAACAAAAAGAGAAGTGTCATCAGCAAATAACCGTACATCATTCAATAAGTCATCTGTGATGTCATTTATAAACAGCAGAAATAGAAACGGACCTAAAACAGAGCATTGCGGAACACCTGCATCTATAATACTGAAGCTTGACGAGAATCCATCTAGGACTACTTTTTGCTGCCTATCAGAGAGATAGCTACGTATCCAGTTACAATATGAATCATTGATACCATATTTAGCTAATTTAAAAAGCAACCCAGCATGCCATACTTTGTCAAATGCTTTAGCAATATCGCAAAATATAAATCGTACATCTTTACCAGCGTCGAGGTTGCTTATTATGTTATTATATATTTATATGAGCTGATTTACTGTAGAGTCTCTAGGTTGAAAGCCTGCCTGGTATTTGCACAGAAGGTTATTCGCTTTGATATAGTTGAACAAGTGTTTAAATACGATTTTTTCCATCAATTTGCAAATAATACTGGTAATGGATATAGGCCTATAATTGCCCGGCATGTCAGGTTCTCCCTTGCCCTTAAAAATAGGAGTTACATTCGCCTGTTTCCATTGGTATGGTACTTTTCTAGTGGACAATGACAGATGAAAAAGTCGCGTCAATGGAGCAGCGATGCTATTTAAAACTAATTTTAACACCTTTGGGCTAATCATATCTGGGCCTGGAGGTTTCGATAATTTCAAGATTTTCAATTGATCAATTACTTCCGTTTCATTTATAATAAAGTCATTCATTTTATTGTCAGTGCGATTATGAAAAGTAGGTAATTCCGGTTCATGTTCAATATGAGATGTTGCAGAAAAGGAATAATTCAATGCGTTTGCTTTGTCTACTGGATGTATTAAAATACGACCGTTATTTTTTATTGGAAAGTTTGGTTGAGTTACTTTGTTCAATTTAGAGATCGATTTTGCTATACGCCACCATTTACCCGGGGGGATTGATTTATCAGTTAACTGGGATGTAAGTTTTGACTTGTATGATTCCTTAGATTCGCGAATTAAAGCAATTACCTCATTTCTAAGTTGAATAAACACTGACCAATGTAATGGATTGTTGTAAATGACAAAAAAAATTATATGACGTTAACTGTGGTCACAATGAGCTAAAATTGGACAACTGTATCAATTCTAACAGACAATAATATACGTCTGGACTTAGTTTGTAGTACATGTAGTTATTTGGAATAAGTACGGAGTCTTTCTCAAGAATTACCCCTTTTAAGTTTTAGTTTTCTGCATCTTTTCGTCTTAACAATACAAAATGGTATAAGACATATAGGACCTAAATAATGTCTACGAATTACTACAAATATAAGTAAATAACATCAGTGCAGAGCAGCGAAAACAATCTTTGCATTGCAAAACCCCGTACAGTACATGGACAAGACTCCGTACACAAATCAGCGTCTTTTTATATGAATTAGTTACGCTGGGCACATTTTGTTTCGATTCATATCTCGGCCAATTTCGGATGAATGATGCTGAAATTTTGAACATGCACGTATGTTGGAAAAACAAATAAATCTGCCAGTTCAAAATTTTCATTAACTTGAAAATTAATGAGATATTTATTGCTAAAGGGTACTTTGGGCGAATTTCAGCACCGGCAATTGTTTTTCTTTGATCCGAATTGTAGCATTTAAAGTAATATGTCAAAAATGTACGGTAATATTTGAACGGGGAAATGTTTCCGCAACATATAGCAATACTGATTATTCATATACATGAACACAAATAGGAGAAAAACGTGGTTAACCAACCTTTGCTGTTGTTATCCGCACGTTTTCTACAACATGGCTGACCAAAACTCCGTACTAGTGAACGGGGTCTTGACCAAGATCCGGTGTACGGATCCCTACAGTGGGTATATAGTAAAGCTGAATTTGGTAGATTTGGATATTTCGTGTAACTAACCCTCCTAATAATGGTTGCATTAGAATTTATCTCGACTCTCAAACATCTTGTTTATTCTCAATATGTATCACAGTCTTGTGACTGGGAGTCCGGTTGATGATGGGCCAACGAAACAGGAAACTATCTGGAGGGGTACGAATTTCCGAAATGAGAACCAAAAACTGAATACCATGCTTTTGAATTTAATGTGGATTGAAAGCAAGATATTCATTATATATATTATATATCTATAACAAATGATCACTCAGGAATTCTGGTTTTATATTCTGTACTGCCATAAGAGCTATGATGTGGCTTATAGAAAATATAGGTAGGTATGCGGCACGGCTCCCATCTACACTTTCCGGCGTTGTTTCTGAAGACATCAAGCAATGCCTGCATAAAAACATTTTAATTGACTATAAATACCGCACCTCCATGCAAATACAGAATGAAATTTCAGGCAAGATATTTTATTGATTATTGATCAAGAAAAACATGTCTGAAAATATGGTCGTAACAAATAAATGACCAAGTGTGATATCTTTCTCTTTGGTGAGTTTTATGCATGTACGCGTGGTATATAAGGTTTTGCAAATTGGAATATGTTGGTTGTTTTGCAGGCATTGCGTGTTTAGAAAATCCGTTTTAAGATACTTTGTTCAAAATAACAGAAAAGCCCAGAATAAGGGCCATTTGTGACATCGGGTTGTAAATTTAGTAAGCACCATAACTACTGGGCATGATAATCATGGCTCTTATGATAGTACATGTATGTACCTACCATAGTCATGATTCCTTGGTTTGAATTATCAGTAGGACCCTGTACCGACCCCCAAACACACTTTTACATGGCGGTTTCCAGGGTTAGACCTAACTTTTTACGACTACTAGCCTACGTTTTTACTAGCACTTCTTAAAACCAACTAGTCCTCCATTTACTCTTTTGCGGAAAAATAAAAAGATACCAAACTATCATGGCTTGGTAGCTCCATGGATAAGGCCTTGGCTTTGGAGCTATATTCACATCTGACCAGCGTGGGTTCGCTCCCTGGCGAAGACATGTCTGAGGGAAACTTCATAATCCGTCTCTATCTATAGCTGAGGTTGCTTTCCTATATGACTGTACTGCTTGCAAATATTGCAAGACAACAGCTTTGTGATTAGGTCAGTCAAATGCAGCGGCCTGTATAAGGCATTTTCTACAATCAAATTTCTTTTGAAGTCCTGACGACTTACCTTGGAAATTTTCATTCTCCGTTTATGGATTTTTTTCCCCAATTAAAGGCAAAAGCCCCCTTCCCCAAAACTGGGAAAAGGGCACTTTAGGCAATTACACGATGGCTAAAATACACGTACTGGCTATATACCAGATATCGTCAGTTTTATGTTGGTTCTTTAACATATCTAAATCAAAACTAGTCATCTCTTATATATTTTTGTCAGTAGAGAAGCTTACCCCTTTGACGTAAATATTTTGTGTTTTACATTGTAACAAGTGTCACGTGACCGTTACTAAATATAGACTGAATTGGGCCGGTCGTCTGAGCTGAATGTAGTAGTCATCGTCATCTTCAGTTTATACCGAATAGCACATATTTGCATGGATTTATATGTAAACTGGATTTGAAACATGTCGTAAATCCAATTTATCCGTGTACATACAAATCCATGATATTTGGGATGAAAACTTGTGTAGTTATTAATTGAAACATAAATATACCATTGCATTTGAATACACACATTTTTTTTTAGAAAAAAGGTTTTATCTACAATTTAAAATGAGTTTTCAACTGTGCCATCGTGTGTAATTTACTTTAAATTTAAAGGGAAATAACTGTCCGCAAATTTAAATTGATTGGCGTGTACTCATTGTCTCCCTTGATTTAAATTTTTTCGTTTTTTGGGCATGTAAAATTTATACAATAGTTCGACGTTTTAAAAGAATTTTTTCCTGTGCACTAGCGCGTGATTTCCCCGACTGTGTTTTGCTTACTTATATTTGCTTTAGTAATTGCACATGGTAAGGTAGTAATGAATAGTTTCTTTGAATTTTTTCACTTTGATAACGCAATCTTATAATTACACATGGTAGCAATGAACAGTTTATCTGTGTTGTAATTGATTGATTGAATTGGATTTTATAGTTGCACCAACAGCTAAGGTCATATGGCGACTTTCCAGCTTCCATTGGTGGAGGAAGACCCCAGGTGCCCCTCCGGGCAATTTTCGTGCACGGGCGGGCACCTGGGTAGAACCACCGACGTTCCGCAAGCCAGCTGGATAGCTTCCTCACATAAAGATTCCTAGGCCCCTGAGGGATCGAACCTACAGTGGTTAGGGGCAATCGATTTCAAGTCAGAGACGTTAACCACTCGGCCACGGACGCCCCCGTGTTGTAATGCACGCGAACGCATCCCATACATGTAATTATATTTCTACGCTGATGTGTACGTTAGCAAGTCGCGCTACAAAGGTGAATATGTAATCAATTTGTAAGGCATGTCAAGGATTCGCATAGCACAACTTGGGAAGAAAGTGTCTGGTAAAAAAACGGTCATGGCATGTTTACATCTCAGTGCCAATTCTTTTTGAATATTGTTTTAACACCCGTGACTTGCTCTGTTATTATATTAAACTTTGTTCCCAGTTCCTACCCAGAAATAATGCTATTTTCTCTCGGCAGCTATTTAACGCTTGCGTAAAACCTTGCTTGCAAAGGTATTTATATAGGTACTCTGGTTGGTTTGAGAGGGTGCGTTACCATTTCTAAAATATGTTTTCCTCTCCAATCGTCTGGTGTTTATGTGTAGTGATTTGTAAAGTGGGGTCGAAACATAATCATTCCCACGAAGAGAGAGTAGCGAGCGCAGTAGGGGAAGGGTACCAGACTACGAAATCTGGTGAATGACAATAACTGGTACACAACCAGTATGTGTTTATTTGAATCATGTTGTTTTTTGCTGATGACGCTTTTCCTATTCTGTTTTTCATTTGTTTCGATTGAGACAGTTCCGTATTTAAATATCGCCACATGTTTGTTTACAATGTGAAGGTCACATTCATCATGTCAATAAAATGCTTATAAATTAAAAGACTGCTCCACAGCCGTCATTAAAATAGAGAGTGAGTGAACGAGACATGCGTCGTGGAGCAGTCTAATACATTAATATAGTGATAGAAATGCTAGCGTCTCTACGAAAAAGATGTGGCGATATGTATAAATCGCGGTATATTTTTCAGCATTTTGCGCCATCAAAGAAACAAGAGGCCCAAGAGGGCATGTGAACGCTCTACTGGCTTAAAACGGCTCATCAAGGGTTGTCATCACAAAATTCCCATCAGTACTACTTTTAAAACATTGCAAAAACAAGAGGGCCTGAGTATGGCCCTAAGGGGTAAAAACTGTCAAGGGGCCGTAACTCCATCAAAAATCAACGAGCCGGAAAAAAACGCAATAGGCTGAACTAGAAATCGTACCAATGCTTCCTGCTAAGTTTCGTCAAATCCAACAAGCCGTAAAAAAAAGAGTAATTAAACCAATTTAAACAAATGAAACAATGAAATGAAAAATTTAAAACAAAAAAATCAAATGAAAAAAAAAATAGTGTGAAAAACATCAACATTTACTTAAAATAATAATAAAAAAAAATAAAAACTAAGGCTTAACAAGGCAAAACATACCATTTTTAACTAAATCAAGGGCCATAGGTTTTCAAACTTTTTCAAGCTTTCATTGATATTAACAATCTGGAAAAGGTTGGTAAAGATCGGATGAAACATGAAGGCCCTATCGTCTTGACGCGGCAAAATATAGCATTTTTAACTACGGTAATTCAACGGCCATAACTCCGCTGCTACTGGTCAGATCTGACTGGTTTTCGTATTTGTTCGAGTTTTTATTGACATTAACAATCTGGTAAAGTTTGGCAAAGATCGGATCAAAAATGAAGGCCCTATCGTCTTAGCGAGGCAAAATATAGCCTTTTTAAATAAATCAATGGCCATAACTCTGCTTTTACAGGTTCGATCTGGCTGGTTTTCGAATTTTTCCGAGCTTTCATTGACATTAACAATCTGGTAAAGTTTGGTACATATCGGATGAAAAACGAAAGCCCTATCGTCTAAACGAGGCAAAATATAGCATTTTTAACTAATTCAACGGCCATAACTCCGCTGTTACTTGTCCGATCTGGCTGGTTTTCGAATTTTTCCGAGCTTTCATTGAGATTAACAATCTGGTCAAGTTTGGTAAAGATCGGATGAAAAATGAAGGCCCTATCGTCTTAACGAGGCAAAATATAACATTTTTAACTAATTCAAGGGCCATAACTCCGCTGTTACTGGTCCGATCTGGCTGGTTTTCGAAATTGTCCGAGCTTTCATTGACATTAACAATCTGGTAAAGTATGTTTAAAGAGCGGATGAAAAATGAAGGCCCTATTGTCTTAACGAGACAAACGTTAACGACGGACGGACGGACGAAGGACAACTCGGCATCCCATAATGGCTAAAAACGGCCAATCAGTGATGAGTAATTTGACACACCTACACATTCGCAGGTGCTTGTCTTGGTCTATATCATACCCTACTTTACATTATGATATTGAAGAGTTTCAATAGCATTGAAGATCATTTAAAATCAACATTTAAATAATAAAAACAACTAACCCCACCTGGGATATTCGAATTTCTTCAACGCAGCACAGTACCTACACCGCAGCATAATCAATTTACGGTGTCTGAAAACTGTAACTGTTACTTAATTATTTTAGCTCTTTTGACAGGTAGCTACTACTTCGGAATTGGACTTATATCAAATCAGTGCAGATATTGGCAACTAAATGTAAAGTTTTGAGCATTTATTTTACGGAAAAGTGCAGAGATTGATACAGTTTGACAGAATTTGCTCGAGTTTCCTTTCTAAAGATAGTTTTTAATAATTAGGACACTGTCCACAAGAGACCTGTCTATATATGACCTAAAATAGAAGTTTGATTAACTTGCAATATATTCACGATGTTTAATGTTACGTTTTACACAGTACACTGAGGGCTTATTTGGTTCTTTTACGACAGTGTAAAAAAATCCCGGGTTGTCATACCGTCATGTTATATAGAAGCATTTTAAAGTGATATAAGTCTACTCTTTTGTTTTTTAATAGTATCAGTATGAATACTGAGGACTTGAACATTAAGAAATAAATTACATGAATCGGGAGGCAATACATAGTCTGTACCATTCGCAACATCTCGTACACTGCTTCGCAGCATGACTCGAATGTAATACGCAGGTTTCCATATTGGTTACGTCATACTAGCGTGACACGCGTCAGATTCCCGCCAAAACGAATTTGCATTCAAAATCAAAGTTATCTTCAACATTTTGCAATGCCATTTAGCCGATTGCTCCATCTATAGTTTATTTACGCGAAAGCAGTGATAAAACCTTCATATGTACTGCATATAACAAACATGCAACGCAAATCATACATCAACACGTGTGGCAAGCGGCCATAATGTTTATGTATCAACAGCTTAGCAACAGTGCACTATTTTCTGTGCCATTGCCTTCCGGCTAACAGAATGTGAAGATTTTGAATATACCGAAGCGCCGTGATACACACGAGGCGGGATCCCGAGGAATGACGGGATTGGCCGAGCGTTCACGATTGAGTCGGTACGTGCCTGATAACTGAACATTATTACAAATGAACGTTTTGTTAGTGTGGGATTTGTCGGCGTTTATCAACAGTATTATATAAGGCGGTAGTTGATTCATATGGACTCAAATAACCTCTGCCATTTGCTTCCCCTGAATACCGGTATTCAGCTGCACTAGGTCTTTCCCTTGTTTACCCACTACGAGTAAAAGAAGAAAATATTATAATAATAAAGTTACTTTCGACTTAATACACGATGATTATTGTTGGACAATGATAACTCTTTCTGGTTAGTTTGTACATGTATACACCACATCTATAAATAAGAGAAACAACCATGAAAAACAGGAATACCGGTCTTTTTCAGATGTTAAGTATTACACTATACGAAGTTCTATGCTTTCAAAACATATTCCAGAGTACACTAATCGTTTTGCATTATCTTTGTGGAATATATTATGTCGAGCAGGAACCGCACAATTAATCCATCAAGATTGAAGTGTCCTTTGTCAGTTTGGCCTTCAAATAATTGACAGAAAAGTCCCGACATAAAACGCAAACATTTGCCATGAAACACTGCCAAACTGCAGAGTTTCTTTTCGGTATCTCATTTGTGTTGTTCCACCAGAAAACCAGTTCACTACATCAAGAAACAACAGAAAACAGATGTAATCTTGGGGTAGTTTATTTTATAAGTCTCACTCAACAACCTGTTGAACTTAATGTATGGTTCAGTTAATGCGTTTTCACGTAATGTACTTAGTACAGTTGGAAGTAACCCTTCCATTTCATAAAGACCTTCTTCGTACGAGATACGATCACTTTCTATGTATACTGTACTTGTAGATTCATCAACGGGAGTGTTATCAGTACTTTTTTCAGCAGTGAATTCATATTCATTATTGTAAACGAAAGTCGTTTTTTGGATGCTGGAATCATGACCCGTATCACATTTTAAAACTTTCACTTCGTTGTCTACACAAATTTTCTTCTTATCATTTTAAATAACAATGGGATAATTCCAACGTAAATTTTAGTTTGAAATCCAAATTTACCAGTCTCCTGGTTTAATGCGAACAGTTTGTACTTTAAGATATTGTGTTCATGCTTCTCTATACAGTGTTGAACTATTCCATTTAAAATACTTATTGAAAAGTTACAGAATGAACACGTATAATAATTAACTTCTTTTCGTTGACGACCGGTAACCAGGGAGTCAAAATGGTAGTATGGATTAATATAATTGTGTAGAGAGTAGATTCTCAGATAATTTTCTGCAAGAATCAGGTTAACCAGAGCTGAGACAAGTGAATGGCACTACTTTTTGTGAGGTAAGATTTGTTTGTGTTCTTCGTCAGATTTGACCTGAATTCGTCAGAATCGATACTTACTTTTTCACTTTGAGCAAAATTCTGGAATTGAAAGCCGAAATTGAGTGGTGTGTTGACATCAGATATATACTAGTCTATACTTGTGTAATATTTTAATTTGTGTCATACGACGAGGGAAAAACAAACTTTAACTATTTTAATTTTCAGATATATATAGTATGCATTTGTGAAACTAATCACATTACAAATAGATTACATTGTGTCGGATTTGTCAAAAAAAAAATCGTTAGATGTTAAATGTTTGTTTGTTATTTAAATTTAAATCGAAATTATGTATTTGTCACATTTTAAACACTGTCTTGCAGATAAACGAAGCTTTAAATCAATTTACGAAACACAATAATTATGATATTCGAGTAACGTCAGGAACATCGACAATGTCTTAGGTAACGTACAGGTTACCTACTTTCGGTTTCAAAATATCATCATAATTACAACTAAACACCACATTTAACACCGGCAATTTCAATAATCTGTTAACACAACTACAAACAGCTTTCCCACTTTATTCATAATACATGTATACATAAAATTGAAAATTAAAATATTACACAATTATTGCACTGATGTCAACACACCACGGGTAGCCAGTGTTTGTGATTTATGGCCCTTTGATCTAAACAAACATCCTGTTATTTCGATTGGAGAAACCTTTTATTTCTTTTGATTGCAATAAACAACCTGTCATAAACCCAACATTAGCAACTGTTCAATTAATTGTTTTGGCATGGCTTTATATCTATGTAGGTCCTATGATTTATGTTTATGAAATCGTATAATAGGACAGACAGACAGATATTTTTTATTGATTTAAACTTTACAAGTGTATCAGCATATACAATATGAAAACATATTCGTGACAGAATAAACAAAACAAACAAACAGTAGGAATAACTTATATATTGCAGAGTTCTGTTAATTATTTTACATAATAATTGCCGTAACAATTATCAACAGTAAATGACTTTTTGCGATACATATTCGTTTGTGGAATATACCTTCATGAAGATTATTTAAAGGAGAATTTATATACTTATAATATTTTAGTGGTGAATTTAAAACTCAGCATGTACAGTATTGGACTCAAACTACTGATTCTTTTATTTTAATTTTATAACTAATAGAAATTAATATTAATATGAACCTTACTGTTTACAAGAAAGCTATATATATAACTATGGTTACTCTGTGAGAGATTGTGAAAGAGGAATGAAGAATTGGGCCAGCAATGTTAAAACCATTATAACTGACTGTGGCTATAATTATGTTTGGAATGACCAAACTTGTATTGATATGAAATCTTTTCATTTGTTCAAAAATGGAACACTGATGTTGAAAATAATCGAGTTTTATGTTTGTATAGACATTTTAAAACCTCATTCTCGTATGAAGTGTATCTAGATATATTGCCGTTGAAATTAAGAAACTGCCATGTCGAGGATAAGATTATCCTCCCACAGACTTAGAATTGAAACTGGCAGATATTCACAAAATAGAACTGATAGAAATCAAAGATGTTGTACAATGTGTAATAGTACAGACTTGGAAGATGAATATCATTTTATTTTAATTTGTCCTTTGTACGAACATTTTACGTAAACTATATGTTAAACAATATTATTACAGACATCCAAGTGTTTTTAAATTTATTCAGCTGATGCAATCTTCAAGCCAGCAAGAGCTTTTTAGATTATCTAGGTTTGTTAGGGAAGCATTTATTATTCGCAATACTGCAATGTATAATGACTAAAAAAATGTATGTTCATCCTCATTGGACATGACATGTAAACTATTAAAACTTAAAATAGTAACATGAAACTATGTAATAGGAATAGTTAAATCATTATAACAGGGTAAATACGTGATCCAGAGTGAATGTGTGAGGCATTTTGGGCGTCAGCGTGAATGGGTGAGTTGTATGAGTGTATAGTATGTATGATTTGTGTGTTTGTACTTTTTCATTGTTTAATGTAAAAATTGCATTGACCTGTCACATATTCACATATTAACAAATGTAATATGTATTTATATGATGAGAAACATTTGTTTACGTCATAAATAAAGAATATGTTCTGTTCTGTTCTGTTAAATATGATTACAATGCAGGGACTTACTTATTTAGTGTAATAAATAAAGTTAATTACTTTAAATAATTTACGAAACACGAGTAGTATGATATTTGAATAACGCACATCCATCTACTTTCAGTTTTAAGGTATCATTATATAAAAAAAAGCCATTTAACACGGAAAAGGTCAATATTCTGACAGCTTATATTACTGAAACAACAAGAAACAGCACTCGCACGGTATTTTTGCATGATACGTTCTAAAATGTGTCTAAAATAAATAAACAGTGTATATTCATTATGTATACAGAGTTACAGAATTTCTGGTCAACCTGATTGACATTCCGAGAATGCGCTAATGGCTATGGGTTCTCTTATTCCATAGTGAGAAGGCAGTTGTAATTTTTTTCTGAATATATGATATGTGTGAAACCTTTCTGCAAAGTGTCATGAATATGTGAATGTGCAGACAAATATTATTAGACTTTGAAACTATTGGAATCTTCTCAGATTTGGTCAAATTGACCAAAAAATTGACTTTTTCACCAAAGTTGAATGTCTATAGAAAATAAAGCATTGATGATTTTGAATATGTTGTGTCACTTGTGTCTAATACATACTTGTAAGATTTCAACAGGCTAATTTTTGACAGTTTTAGATTTTTATTTTTCAAAAATATAATAATTGAAATTTCAAAAATGATTTAAAATTAGCCCACGAGTGCCTGCGTCTACAAATAACATAATATTCAGTTAGAAATTTCATATCGATGTGTCAATGTGTATTTATGTTTAGCACCAATCCTGTTACTGACTATAAGAAATCAGTTTGGCTCCAAATTATTACTTATTATTTTTATGCCCACGAATGGGTTTCGGGAGTGTATAGTAATCGCACCATCCGTCTGTCCATCTGTCCGTCAGTCCGCAGTTCGTGTCCAGACGGTACCTTCAAAAGCCCTGCTTGGATTTTTAATTAACTTGCCACAAGGATCACCATAACAAGACGATGTGTTGTGCGCAAAACCCAGGTCCGTACCTCAAAGGTCAAGGTCACACGTGCAGTTCATAGGTAAAATAACAGGTACGGAATTTCGTGTCCGGACCGTAACGTCACAACCCCTACAGCGATTTTTAAATAACTTGACACAGGTGATCACCATAACAAGACGATGTGTCGCATGCAAAAACCAGGTCTTCAAGGTCAAGGTCACACTTGGAGGTCAAAAGTGAAATCGTGTCGGGACAATAACTCTGGCATTCATGGACGGATTTTCAAATAACTTGGCACAAGTGCTCATCACAACAAGACGATGAGTCGCGCACAAAATCCAGGTCTGTGGCCCCAAGGTCAAGATCACACTTAGAGGTCAAAGGTCAAATCGTGTCCGGTCAATAACTTTTGCCTGCCTGTATGGATTTTTCAGTCAATAACTCTGGCATTCATGGACGGATTTTCAAATTACTTGGCACAAGTGCTCACCACAACAAAACGATGTGTCGCGCACAATATCCAGGTCCGTGGCTCCAAGGTCAAGGTCATATACTTAGAGGTCAAAGGTCACTTTGGGGGCATTTGTCACTTACAGTGATATTTCTCGTTTTATGATATTTTCAGTATGCCCCTTGTCACCACTGCGGGTAGTTTGTTCATAGAGATTGTCATAGTGAAGGTGCCTAGACTCGAACATCAATATCTTCCCCAGTCTTCGATGAATGGCGATGGTATTCTGGATTTTTCAAGTTGACAAATCCAATGTAAGTTGATACTCACATGTAATTGCAAATTAGTTTTAAACAAAATCTAGGGCATATAGGACTTGGACCGGGAACCAGGGTTGTCAAAATGGTAGTTGCCGCAATTAGTCCTATATACATTTGACAGCAGTGCTCACAAAAAATTATTTTAAGAGACAGGTCCAGGGCTTGTTCCTTCTGAAAATGGACAGGCCCTGATTTAAAATGGACAGGCCCTGATTTAAAATGGAAAAGTACAATATTTTTTTCTTAGTGGAAATGTGGTTTTATTCACTTTCATAGTACACATTTGTTACGTATGTATTAATCAAACTCAGAACCTCCTCTGACTATATTTTAAGATCACCTGAGCCTTTTTAGATCACCTGAGCCGAAGGCTCAAGGTGATCTGTATTGGGATCACTCTGCGTCCGTCGTCCGTCCGTCGGTCCGTCCGTCGTCGTTAACTTTTCTTCAAACGACCTCCTCAGAAACCGCTTGGCTAATTTTGACCAAACTTCACATGGATGATCCTTAGGTGAATGCTTTTTGATTTGTTAAAATTAGGTCAGCACGACATCCAAAATGGCCGCCATTACCATATATAGTTGAAACCTTAAAAAATCTTCTTCTCCAGAACCGCTGGACATATTTCAACAGTTTTTCTTTTAAAATGATCGCCAACGCCTAGACTATCAAGTTTGTTCAAATGAAGTCCCCGGGGTAAAAAATGGCCGTGCCCCGGGGATCCAAATTTTGTATATTGAGATTTTGCATGTTTTTCATATAGACATATAGGAAAAAACTTTAAAAAGCTTCTTCTCTGAAACCACAAGGCACAGAGCTCTGATGTACTACATGTAACATCAGCTTATGGTCCTCTACTAAGTTTGTTCAAATGGTGACACTGGGGTCAAATTTGTTCCCTCCCCGGCGTCACAGTTTTATATAGACTTATGTAGGAAAAAAATTGAAAAATCTCCTCCTCGGAAACTACAAGAGCCAGAGGTTTGATATTTTTCACTTACTATAAGCTTATGGTCCTTTACCAAGTTTGTTCAAATGGTGACCCTCGGGTCACATTTGACCCCGCCCCAAGGGTCACATGTTTTGCATAGATATGTATAGGGAAAAACTTAAAAAAATCTTCTTCTCTGAAACTGCAAGAGCCAGAGGTTTAATATTTTGCATTTGCTATAAGCTTATGGTCCTCTACCAACGCCTAGACTATCAACTTTGTTCAAATGAAGTTCCCGGGGTCAAAATTACCTTGCCCTGGGGGTCCGAAGTTTGTATATTGGGATTTTTCATGTTTTTCATAGACTTATATAGGAAAATACTTTAAACAAATTTCTTCTCTGAAACCACAATGCACAGAGCTTTCATGTATTACATGTAGCATCAGCTTAAGGTCCTCTACTAAGTTTGTTCAAATGGTAACCTTGGGGTCACATTTGGCCCCACGCCGGGGGTCACAGTTTTACATAGGCTTGTATAGGGAATAACTGAAAAACATCTCTTCTCTGGAACCACATGGCTCAGAGCGCTGATGTATTACATGTAACATCCGCTTATGGTCTTCTACTAAGTTTGTTCAAATGGTGACTCTGGGGTCAAATTTGTCACCGCCCCGATGGGTCACAGTTTTACATAGACTTATATATGATTTTTTTTTTTAAAGTCTTCTTCTCGGAAGCTACAAGAGCCATAGGCTTGTATAGGGAAAAACTGAAAAAACATCTTCTCTGGAACCACATGGCACAGAGCGCTGATGTATAACATCCTACATCAGCTTATGATCCTTTACCAAGAGTTTTCAA